>FN648633.1:80566-99975 GCA_000310025.1 Ectocarpus siliculosus | reverse complement strand
TCCCTTTGGCTTGTGGACTTTTTGTGCTTCGTCTCACAGGTCCCCACCCTGCCTCCGGGCGGCTGTGTCCAGTTTGTCGCGTGTTCGTCGTGCCAGACGGAAAACGTGGGACATTACAACTATTGTTGGTCCTGCGGTGTTCAGCCTGCCCGCGGGCGTCCGGTACCGCGTGACCCCCAAGCGGCTCGGGTGTTGATCGATTTCGACGCGCTGCGCGCTCGGGGTGATCAGGTCCTCTCGGCCGCGTCTAACCGTCGTGCTCAACAGCGTAAGTGCGCCGTAGCGGACGGGTTCGACGCTTTCATACTTTCGGCGACTCAACAACGTCGGGGTTGGAAGCAGGCGTCGGACCGAGACGTGTTTGACTATCTCTGCTTCTTGGACACACAAGGTAGTGGTACCAAGTGGGTGCACGACAGGGCATGCCCTGGTGTCGGTACGACTCACGGCCGCGATTGCCTTCCAAACTCGCCATGTGCTAAGCGGTATGCTGCCGCGTCCATGCAGAAAGGGATCGTGTCCAAGCTGAAGATGGCGATGCAAGAACAGTTGGGAAAAGACAGCAGCTGGGACCCTGCCACGCGCTCGGGCAACCCCTGTTGTAGTCCTCTCGTCGACTCCTACCTCGTCTTCACGGGGGAGGAACAAAAACGTGTGGGTGTCGCTGTCAACCAGGCAGAGGCTATGTTACCGCACGTCCTCATCGATCTGTTGAGGGACATGCGCTCTCGCGCGCAGACTGCGTCCTCTTTGGCGGAACGTATTGAGCTCACCAGGGACGTCGCTTTGTTTTCGCTGGCGTTCGCCTCCATGCGGCGAGGCCATGATCTCTCCTTCACTATGGGATCGCAAGTTCTGCGGTTGCCCGCGGGGCAGGGTCTGATTTTCAACTTCCAATTCGGCAAGACCCTCCGCGACTCCGTTGATGCCGTGGTCGTGCGTCCGGACGTCGCTTGCCCGTCTATTTGTGCTGTAAGCAATGTTACGGCCTACATCAGTGCGGCGGAGGGTATTGGCTGGGATTTGTCCCAAGGACATCTGTTTCCTATCGTTCTGCTGGATGGAACTCGGGGCTGTGCTCCGCTTACGGCGGTTCAGATGACGGCTGCCCTACAAGGGCATCTGCGAGCGGCGGGACTGCCGCACCGCTACACTATGCATTCGTTCCGCGTTGGAGGTTCGGTAGCGCAGTCGCTTGACGGAACGGCGATGGACGCTATCATGAAAATTGCCGGGTGGCGTACGGAGAGTGTAGCGAAGCGATATGTTGGCGCCACTACTAGTGTGGGGGCAACGGGTTCCAAGAGGATCCGGAGCGAGCTGTACGCAGACTCAAACGCGTTGCCGTTGTCGGCTGACTTCACATGCGATTTCTCTGCGTGTGCTCGCCGCGAAAAATAAGAAAGTTTGGGTGGGCGAGACCTAGCTTAGAGGCGTGAGTGGTCAATAAATAAGATGTGACAGATCGGATAATTAACAAGAAAGTAATGGGCGGGACCACAGACCGGCGCAGGAGGCCTCACCCAACCAAATCCAATACTTACATTGAATGATCTGGGTAAGGGATAAGAATACAACAGTAATCTCGGATTTGAGACGCATCTAGATTTCGGAACGAAATCGAGAAGAGTCAGATATTCCAGAAAGGATGTTGGAAAATGACCCCACCTAGTTCAGTCCCCCTTTTCTCTCCCGAAATACGCCGGAGCAGAGAAGAAGGGGTATATTTGAGACCATCCCACCCGCCCTACACAATGCTTACTATATTCATGAACTTGCTGATCATTCAAACACTTTGGGCCTGGGTACACCCAGCCCAAAGGGTTACTTGTGGCGAGGCCCTCCTGCAGGCGCAGGAGGCCTCACCCAACCAAATCCAATACTTACATTGAATGATCTGGGTAAGGGATAAGAATACAACAGGATAATATTCGGCATCGGTGTCACGTGACGGGCATGACATATCTTTCACACATGACCGGCTGTTACTTGACGGGCATGTACCTCTAGATCTCTCCGGAAGTTACTTTGATTTCCCACCCCCTTTTTGATTCCCTTCCCCCAATCACCTTTTCGGCCTGGAAGCATGAGTTCTTTGATCCCCCCCGGGTAGTAGTCTAGATCGATTTCCAAAAAACAAATGATCCCCCCGGGTTCTTCAATTTACCCCCGGGGATGTATTTCATGAGAACACCTTCTTCGAAGTAGTACATTGTCATACAGCTGCGGTCAACGTTTCAGATTGATATAGGTGTGTAGATATCATAGGTATAATATGGTGAACGTCTATTCGCAGTGAATGAAATAATATATCATCGATGTAAGTAGATGTTATTATTATTTCGTTTGCCACCCGACAATTGCAGATTCATAAATAAAACAATACGTAATATACACATACATAGACTATTCAATACGCCTGAATATGTAGATGTCAGTAGAGGGGTATAATATGGTTCATGTCTAGTGAATGAATATGTATGTGTAAGTATCAGCAGATAGGTATCATATGGTAAAATTCTAGTGAATGAAGAAGTGAGCATGATGTTGGATTTGATTTTATATCTATCTGCAATTGTCGGAGGGCAAACGAAATACAAATAATTTCCCACGAGTTCCCCCCGGGGGAGACGTATTTTCTTGTTTTGTGAGCCCGGTTTTTCTGCACTGCGAAGTCCAAAAGGATGATAGGGGCGCACTATCTACCTACATTATTTTCGAGCGAGAGTTGGTGGGCCATGTACAATTTGGGGGGCTTCGCCGTTGTTGATCGGGGGAATCAAGTGCTTTCATACTTTTCCTGCGTTCACCACCCGTCTTCCATTGAACACACGGTATCTCCTTGCGTTCCTCTTCGGTCTCTTTGCGTTCCTCCATCGCGGGTTCGGGTGTTGTGGGGTGTGGACCAACAAATTTTCGCACAACCCTCCCCCCCGTTGAACGAGAGAAAAAACAAGGCCACCGCGGTACTTTAGTTCCCCCCCGGAGGGGGGGGTTGATTTCAGATCCCCCCCACGGGGAGAAATCCAAACTAACTTACGGTTTGTACAGCTTAACGGGCCGAGATGCTGTGTCGAACCCCGCACGAAAAATGTAATCCGTACCGCGGCCAAAGACGGCACACAACACGCACGCACGTGTTTGACGCAGCTGTTCTGTTGCGCTCGGGCTTTTGTCCTCTAGACTACACATATAGGCAGATATTCCCCTATAATACTCTGCATGTAGAGGATAAGCGGCATTGCCCGGAATATCGGCATATTGTTCGCCTGCCGGTAGGTGCCGCTAGTCGGGGGACCCACTCTGTATCACATGCCACTGAGATGTACTGAGATCAAAATCACGCTTTGCGCGGCAGCTTTCGTTTGAGCAGCTCCTTGGTCGAATCAGAGAATCACAGCTTTGCAGCCCACCCAGCGACACTTCCGCGCAGGCCCGAAATGGCATTTCTGTTGTGCCTAGCTCTCAATCTGAGGATCCACTCTCAATCTCCCGAAACCTTGTTACGTACTAATTGTATCTAGCGCTGCGTAGCAACAAGTACAAGGTTGTTTGGCATCTGCGCCAAATCTGGGATTGTTCCGCCGGTTCGCTGCCGGAAAAGTTCGGCGTATTTTTCGCGACCCCGCGAACTCGTTGACGGCGGCTACTTAGCGGCCGATTTCGGTACTTCTTGGCGTCAGAGACAGCCACTGCACAACTCTACGGCTCAGACGCCTCGCTGCTGGGCTTGGTGTCGACAAAGGTGGTATTCACAGCACTTTCGGGAACATTTTTTTACGCCTTCTTTAGAGGTCGCTGCGCAGCAGCTGCACCATGTAGACTACTGACTGGCTGCTGTGCAGGAAAATCATTGTTCACGGATCTCCAGCAGCGTGGCTCAGCGGAGGGAATATACTTCTGTGGGTGCGGTGTGAACGTAAGCGACGCCCAACTCCTCCCGTGTGATGGTAACGTTGTAAGTTTTGAGCTCTCCCGCGAAAAAACAAACCTAAAGTCTGGAGCTACAAGGGCTGCTGCCCTTGTTGCATCGAATTGGTCCAATGAACTGGTGAACACACGATGGGATATTCCGATTTTCGCCGCAGGGCGCCGAGCGCCCAGCGTGGTCACACTCACCCGCACCTGGCGATACAAGGAGCGTCAGGCTCTTTCTTCCTGGGGCTTCACCGGTGAAGTGCGAATCTGCTCCCACCGTCTCCTGCCCCGTTCAACGTGGTGCGCGTGAATCAACAGAGCAGGTTGAAAGGAAGAAACAAGCCTTCGCACGAAAGAGACAAATCTCTGTGGCACGGAAACAGCAGGATGTGGGATATGCTGCGTAGAAGAACAAAACACCAAACAAACCACAAAAAGTGAAAATTCTCTACCGCAACTCGCAGCGCATTATTTTGAACAGCCCAGGTCGCTTTATTTTTTACAAGAAAGATTTGACGATTTGAGGATCAACAAGCACACATCGTGTGCGCTGCCGCCGTCAGTCACTCTGCATGCACAGTCTACGCCCAGCGAAAGGGGGACCGAGGAGACTCCGCCAAACCAAGTGAGCGGCGAGTTGTAGGCGAACCAGGTGCACGCCCAGCAGTTTAGCAGTTGCACAAAAGTTATGCATGCGGCAGTCGATGCACCGAGAACAGAGAACAACCCCGCGGAGAACGAGACTCATCTATGTACAACTTCTTGTCTACACAAGCACAGCAGACAGACACCACCAGCTTGGGTGCGATCCATAGTGTGGGTTTGTTTACCGTGGGTCTCGACCCGGGCTACCTTGTTTTTTCAGCGGCCAATTCGCTGCCTGATGTTCCCGAGCATTCCGCTGTCCTTGCTGTCCCCGCTGTCAGAATACGGCTGGATCTTTGTTCCCGAATAAATATTCAGAGGGGTGTTTTGGCCCGATTACAAATTTATTCAGGAAGGATCTTTAGCTTTTTGTACCTCCGCCCGTGACAGAAGGGAGGGACAGCTCGCACGACGGTATCAACCGCACGGACACCGCTACCACTCGAACAGCTACCACCGTGCAAGCTTGCTAGCCAGCGCGGCTTCTACCTCGGAGGTTGTCCCACCCCTCCGTCCTCCTGCTTGAGATATATCACAGATGGTGCATCACTCCTCGTCTATGCATTCAACACCCTCTTCTACTACAGCACATCAGCACAGCAAAAAACACCGCAACTCGTCTTGAAAAACCCAACGGCTCCGCCCATCAGCCGCTCCCTCCAGGTGTTCGCAGCTGGCAATCTCGCTCAGACGCAAATAACGGCAGAGGACGGACACAAAACCTAGACCCGCACCCCCAGAGCTTTGACACCGCGCACACGCAAGTATTCATATGTAGGTATGCATGGCTTCATGAATCTCTCATCCGGTTATGCATCGATCCTCTGCTGTTGTCGCTCAAGAATCGGTTGTGGTGTGTTTTTTCTTTCCAAAGGTTCTTCTCCGCTTGGTGACTTCTCCGCTTGGTGACTTCTCCGCTTGGTGACATAAGTATGCATACATCATAACCATCGACCGTGAGAGTGCCCTCCTGAAAGGTGCATGGTTAAACTGGGGCATGAGTGGCTAGGGTGTACGTGTCTGGTGTGTGTGCTTTGTGTTGGCAGCGAGCCGGGGCTGCCTGTTGATGTGTTCATCATCCTGTTCATCATGCATGCATGCGATATTTCAGCCAGCTGCCCAGCTGGAGAGAGAGGGAAAATAGCATCTCGCTGCGTGGTGTCGCTCTGCCTCTCTCTTGAAACACATCCCAACCACATACGAAGTCTCAACACAGGCGTGCGTATTCTTTCAACATAGTTCGCTGACAGCAGCGTAGCAGTTATGAAAGTCTCCCGTCTCTCCAAGTTGGCCTCTCTCTCCAACGTACTGTGCTGTATACTGCTGCAGCGCAGTACTTATGTGTGGCAGCAAGGTGTGCGCACGGAGTTTCGGATTACACGTCATGTATTGGAATATTAACCTCGGAACAGCCATATATCAAGGCCTCCCCGTTCAAAGATATGTACCCCACGAGTTTGAAATAGAAATTGGATTTCCACGGAGATTCCTGAACCATGGTTCGGGACAAAAATAGCCAAATAAATATCAAGGAACCGGGAACGCGAGTTTGAAATATGTCAATTATTAACGCAACGTCGAAATCGTTCTTTTTTAAACGGAACGGTTAAAAGAAAACCCGACTTTTTTTTGCTTGTTCTTTTCGTGATGTCATCGCAAAAAGTACGTTTCCTTCCCTGAATACACGCTTTGCTCGGCACACAACAGGTTGGCATGGTATTGCTCACCATAGAGCAGCGATAAAAGCGCAATAAGCAGCACCCGGCACAGAGTACAACACACTTAGAAAGATGCCGTCCATCCGGCCTGCTGTTTTCAGTTTTCAGCAACAACAGGCGCACGGCAGAGTGTCGCAACCTGGGTGTTGCTTGCGATTTCTTCAGTTTGCCAGCTCATTTTTCACGGTTGCGACTCCCATCTTTGACCACCACCTACCCAAAGGTAGACGAGCTCAACAATCATAGGGCGGCAGCCGCGCTGACGGCCAGCATCATATAGATGGCCAATCCGAAAGAATTAGCGTGTTGGAGGCCCTGTTGCTCTACTGCTGCGTGGCGCCGTGGATTGATGTTGATGTGTCCGACCAAAAACAGATCATCTCGCCGCAATGTTTCCAACGGCATTTTGGTGAGGTGGCACACGTCTCTCACACACCTTATTGAGCAGCACCCAAGCACCCAATACCCACGAAGCAGCACGGCGCCGGGAGATGGTATCATATAGACAGCCGAACAGAAGGAATCAGCGCTTTGGAGGTCTTGGTGGTGCTGCTGTACTCGTTCTACTGTTTCCGTGTTTGCTATGTGTGATCGAAAAAAAATCCCCAGCACCAACAGCAGCAGTTGAAGACGAGAGCACCACGCAATGTCTAGTTTTGGACCAAGAACGGACTGAACGCCGCTTCTGCCGCTTGTCCATCTCCACAACAGACCTGGACGTGAGTCTGGCAGGTCTTTCTAGCGTTCTCAGTGATGTTACAGCGCCCGCGGTGCGCTTGTCCGATGTTTCTGTCAAAAACACGAAAACATTAAAAGAGCAAGCCCCAAAAAAACCCGACTCCTTCTTTTCACGCTTTCGGGGAAAAACGCCTCCATATATGTTCAAGAAAACACGGTTTCGTTTTTTTTTTCGTGTTTTATTGGTCGATAACAATAGCCCTCTCTCAGTTCGTGACGGAATGCAGGATGACAGCATTGCACGGCGCAATTGACCACAACATGTATGTGTGCATTCTTCATGTATGTCGCCGTTCCTCGCAGATTTCGACGATCCGGCGAGCAATCCTCACACCATGACCTCCTTTTTCTTCCGTTTTGGTTGGCTTACCGCCATCCCGATAACTGTGGCTGTGGGAGCGCTTTTGTTCGCGGGCGCTGCAGATGCGCTAACGCAAAGCTCAGCATGCGAACGAAATGTCTATTCCTCGCCCGGAGACTGCGATACAGGTGAGATTGATTGTTTTTTGTAACGGGCAGCGGGATGTGGGAATGTTGGGTTGAAATCTTCTGACGGATGTTTCGTGTCGGTGTATATTCTCTCCAAAAGTGACGGTTACGTGTTCCGGTTGGGAGTTTAGCTGGTCTATTCGACTACAGAGTACAGAGTACGTCTTGTGTTCTGTCTTCGGGAATGCGATCCGCGTGGATCGCACTCTCTCTACTCTCTCTACTCTCTCTACTCTCTCTTTTGTCTCTCTTTCTCCTCTCACACCACGCGGGTGTGTGACAACCGATAATACACGAATAAACTTATCGAGCCATTCGACTGCTGTGTGCAAGTCGACGTTAACAGACGCGGTTGTACCAACATTTCGTTTGGCCCGATTGTTGCAAAAACACACGTGGTCACGGTTTATAATTTCGGGTTACAAGGCAACCAGACTACTTCGGAGGAGACAATACTTATAAATTAGGATACAAGGGTTGTTGCTTTTTTCGCAGATTGTCGTCAACTCCCACCAAGACACGGTAGAGTATGATACTATGAAGTATGTATTCTGTTGCTGCCGTCAGATTGAGGACGAAAACGTTCCGGACCGCTGCCCCGCCGTACCTACACATCCGATGGTTCAATTCGCTATTGTATTGTAAAAGGGTGGAGAGCTTGCCACCCCGACATCACGGGAAAGTGACAGCTCACACCCGTTGGAGTTGGCCTTTACTGAGTGAACACCCTTGTCCCGACCGCAATAATATTACCCCACCTGGTGACTTTTGGTCCGATGCCCCAAGACTCTCTCCCACCCTTACCTCACACGGTACGTACGTGCGGGTGATATGAGGTCACCTACCCTTCTTGATTAGCACTAAAAACGAAGCTGCTCCAAGGGTGCCCCTCACGTACAAGCGTTGCTCTGCTGTTTTGTCGTTTCTATGTTAGGTAGCAGCATATCCACCGAGGTGAACAGTCAGCGTACGTATAGACTGTTAAATGTACTTGTACCTAACAAAAGTACGTTGGTTAAAATCCCTCTGTGGACCATGTCGACGCCCTTTTCGCTGACTGTTTAGCTCAGTGGATATGTTGCTTACCTAACATTCCAGACGTCTACCCATGTATTTGGATGTGTCGGAGACGGGTCCGTCTACCCCTTCATGGCTGTAAGGCAGGAGGGTGGCTCGTTTCGCCATTTCACGATCGAACATTGCATTAAGTCGATCGTGGGAAACATTTTCCCACCCTTCTTTTCCTCTCGGGTGCACATGTATGTACATAGAGCGGCGGGCACCAAAACCCGTAAGACTGCTGTTCCAAATGACGTTTGCTTCCCACACAGCGATCAACACCCCGGACTGTAACTACTCGGATGGAGATTGCTGCTGGTGTACTTGCACCGTCGGAAACTGCGTGGAAGAGGGGTACGATACCCATTGCATCGACCCTGGAGCATGGTGTAGCCCGCTAGGTATGTATACAGGTTTTCTTCGCAAGCTCGAAGCCGCACAACGTATGCTACACGCGATCATGTCTGCCAGAGGGCCAGTCGGTGCGAACTAACGCGGTATCTCTTTGGAGTATGTTGCACGGTAAATAGTAAATAGTCTTCCGCTGAAGAACTCCAACCGCTTCTTCTACTACTGTTGTACAAAAAAGGCCATGCCGGGGATGATTTCCAACGGCCAAATAGATGTACGTCGTCGTACTGCTCTACACGGGATTGGAACCTGGGGGAGGTACCCACAACGGCCCACCAATAACCGATATATTTCCCTACTCCACACCCTTCGATTTTAGCGTGTGCCGGAAGCGTCTCGCGGAGACAGACGTGGGTGGGGCAGGATAGGATGAAGTTGCCCAGAGGTGCTGCTTCTAGTGGATTTTCCAATGGGATTGTCATATCAGGTTCCCATTGGTCACCCGCATCATCCAGCTCGACGGGCGTTGCTTTGTGACGCCTAGCATGAACGTTGGAAGCGGCGACATGGCCAACGCTTATCCTTCGCTACATACTCTCTGTCCTGATTTTGTTCACACTGCCGTCTCCAACCAACGGCTGTTGTATTCTGCGTCGTAGCTGCCACGCCTGCGCCGATTTCCCCAACGCCTGGGCCCGTGAGTCCAACGCCTGAGCCAACGCCTGGGCCCGTGAGTCCAACGCCTGAGCCAACGCCTGGGCCCGTAAGCCCAGCTACAACGTGCAGAACGGCGGATTATAACACCGGCATCTGCACTGAAGGTGAGAAGGTCTAGTCCCTTTCCGTCGGAGGAAAAATCTCAACGTATTGAAGACCTCGCGCTTCCGAGGCAGCTTTGGTTGGAACCTAATGTTTGCTTGCTGTCATGCTTTCATTTCGACGTTCGGCCGGCCGCATGTGACGGTGACGGTGACGTCTATAAGCCGTAGAAGCCACCCGATTGCATTGGTCGGTCATCAGCTTCTTTCAACGCCACATGCGGCTTGCTGCGCGTCTGCATCCGTATGGTAACAGGAATTATTGTCACAATCACAACGGTTTGAATTCATACCTACAGTGGTAAAAAATTGACATCCGTTGTGGTGGCTTGTGGGGTGGTATTTCGGGTGGCAACGTACCTGGTTGGACGGTATCATGTCGGGTACAAGTCTTCACGTTCGCACGACACGCACAACGTCTTCTTAACAATAGCTTCCTCGCAAATAGACGGCTGACAAAATGACTCGCAACAAACGGCGTTGTTCGCGTGGTAGGATTCAGGGTTGGTGTTCGACCGCCCTCCTTTACCGGTTTTACCGTCGACTTGCGGTGCGATCGACAGTTTTCCAGAGCTCTAAATCCGTGTTCGCGCCGATCTTGTCTCCAAAAGTCAACTGCGCGAGTGCGTGTCCGCGTTCTTCGCCCTCTCCTTTGGTTTCGTTCGCGGTGTCAGCTCTTCAGACCTACCGCCTCTTCCTCTGCCTCTGCCTCTGACGTATTCAGTACATGTTCCCCCTTGAGCACGTTTCCTGGCCCATTGTGTTTCTGCGACGCCTCGTGCATGCCTAAACAGCCAACAACAACGCCGACTGCACCTTCGATGACGGTGACTGTTGTTGGTGCGACTGCGATCACGAGAACTGCCCTCCCCCGGGCGATGAGGACTACGACTGCGTCAACCCAGACTCGTCCTGTTATGGGGACGACCCTGACGGTGCGGTATGGTGTTCCGGGAAGTCTTTCGTTTGCTCTTCCGGCCAGGCTTGATCTTGTACCACTCACTCCGTTTGTCGTCGTCAAGCCACATCGGTTCAGGGTGCGCAATTTGGATGTCGCGTGTTGTTGTTCGCCTGTTTCCGCATGCTATGGTTCCTCCGACCGCCCTGCCACGCATGTGCCTCTGATCTAAGTTCTGTAGTAGCACAAGCTTTCTTCTCCCAAAAAGCGTGGTGTCTACTTTGAAGTCTATAGACAAGTTTCAGGGACGCTTGCGGCTCAGCCAGGCTTCGCCTTTGCCACAGAGTAACGGCATTGAAAATGTTAGAAAAATGCATGCCTCTATAACCTCATGTTTTTGTAAAACGTCGTCCGTCCATGAAAAGAGCCAAAAGATGCTCTCGTGTCCTTTCGAGTCTGCAGATACTGTTGTAGCGATTGCTTCCCACGATGTTGACGATGCCTGAAAGCACCCCCCCGGCGCCCCTTGTTCAAACATCCGTCCAACACAGCAACTACGCCCGCACCTGTGACAGACCTCACACCTGGACCTACCCCTGCAGACAGCACGATTACCTCCGCACCCACGGCAGCCCCGACACCTGAACCTACCCTTGTAGACGGCGCCGCAGCGCCTGTGTCGGAGACACCATCTCCGACCCCGTCCTTGTCCTTATGCGACGATCTACGAATCGGAGATGGCTTGTGTGACGATGGTAGGTCTCGAACGCCTAGCCTTAGGCAGTAGAACGTTCGAAAGCCGAGAGGATCTCGACCATCACCTGTCATGGAGGGAGCTTTGCGTTGAGGCGCAGGATTTTCACCGATTTGGCCCTGTTGATGGTTTGTATTGTAGGCCAGTATACCGTTCCTTGCACTGTCTCATGCTTGGAGCTTGGGGTGTAACTTCGACCACATCTCTCACCCCCACCCTGGTCACACTTTGCCCCATGGCGTCTGTTTCGGTCGCTGTTTTAAGTTGACGGGTAGGCGTTCCCCATGTGCCGTCAATGTTCGTATGCTGTAACTTGTTGCGGACGCACAACCTAAACCCCAGTGTACCCCCCTGTTTTCTCTGTATCGCAGACAACAACAACGAGGACTGCCTGTGGGACGGCGGAGACTGTGAGTGAAAAAGCTAGCAATGGCCGGCCGCGCAGGTTTAAAGATTATGTCTTGAGCGAGAGCCATCCTTCCCCGTAATCAGAAGCCAATTGCTGGTCTCAGCGGGTTCGTTCGGTGATGATGTATTTTAATCCTATCCTTGGCATCTTTCGAATCTACCTCGGAGCCTTGCAACCGTTGAGTCCGCAACATGCTGTCATCGATGTCGTTTGCCCAGGCTGTGAATGCACATGCGACACCACTTCGATCTACAGATGCGGTGCAAACGACTACGACTGTCTGGATCCTTCGGGCACCACCTGTGAAGGTGCGGCAACGTATCGCAAACTACGTCAGGCAAATTTTCCGATTTGGGTGGCGTTGGCAGCCAGAGCACGCGCCCATATCTCCCCCTTGCTGCATTTCAGTTCTCAACTCATGTGTGGTATCCCACCAAAAGAACAAGCACACGCAAACCGCGTCTGCAAGATTCCATCGTGCATCCCCTGCATTGCCATCCCCGCACTCTAACCCTAGTGAGAACATAGGGCCTTGCACTAAAATACCATCAATTCCACCTCCCGCTCGCGCCTTCGGAACCAAATAATGCCCAACCGCCGCTGCGTTTGCCCCGGCGAAGAAGAGGAGACCACTACGACTGCTTCCTCTTCGTCGCTTTTCAACGCCAACGCCTTCCTCGGTTTGGGCATCAGCTGCGCGATGATGCTGGTCTCCACAGTCGCGACTTCCTAAGTAGTTGATTTTCAAAGCGGTTTTAGGTTTTTCACCCCCTTCGATCCCGTGAGATCTATTGGATATATGTTTTATCTTCTTCATCTCCTACCGAGCTTGGGGGAGGATACACCAAGTTCCAATCCTGCTGCCGGCATATCCTTCCCTACCGCCACGATTTCCGGCTTCTTCTTCAGCTTCTGGTGACGGGTATCTGTATGCCACTGTATGATCAAAGTTGAAAACAAGGCAACAGACGAAGACGGTGGCAGCGGGTGGCGCGGAGTTAATAAAGATGGCAAATGCACTTCATCAGGGTTTGGGACCACAACATATTAAACACATGGGTCTACCTTAGCAACGAGACACACCCACACGCGGCGGTGGCGGCGGCGGCGGCGATATCGGCTCATCTCCGTTCTGTTGCTTCAGGAAGTCACCGCCCGATGCGCCGAAGTCCGGAGAAATGGATCGGGCCTGTTTCGCCCCAGGCTCTCCCCCAGAAGCAGTGGCACCACCTCCCGCACCAGCATCATCGTGCGCACATCCAGCTCCTCCTTGTTGCGACTGGCCCCCTCTACGATACCCTTGGCCTTCAGCACGGCTACGCAGAGAGCCACGACTGGCGCGGCTGCATCGATCTCGGTTATTCCCGTCGCAATCGACTCTACTACGGTCGACACCCCGAGGCTCGCCGTCTCTTGCGCGGTCTGAATAGCGGCTCTTCGAGTGGCCATGGTTGAATTGTTCCATTGTTTGAAGTCGGGCAAGGGGGGTGGTATTCGGCGTCACAAACGATTTTTTTTTCTGATATGCGTTGATCCAAAAACCAATCGGCACGTCATATTTTTACGCTGAGGCCTTGACAGCATTTGCGCAGTGGTCATCTCAAAGAAATATGGAAGCACAATGAAACATACCCCACCGCACCGCTGTCGCACACAGCATCGCTGTCGCACACGTGTCACCTGAATCGTATGGCAGACTTGCGAACTCGCAGTATTCTTCCTGATTTTCAAAAATAAAGTAACGGAGATCAAGGTTGCACACCTTCCCTTTGGCTGTTTCCACGCCCCACAAGCCTTCGCTTACACTGGCATGCGAGATGGTCCGTCCACACAATAGCTACCTCCCGGTATGCGATCAATCAGAAAAATCACTCACCACGCACGCCCCAGCGGCAGTCTGGCTTTGGCTCCCTCCCGCGTGCTTTGGGTTGCGGACAAATAAACAGGTGGGCTGCCCCCTCTCCAGAAGATGGCTTCGAGTTGGAAATAATTCAGCGTAGCTCCGCGCCACTTCTTCACACCGGTCTCAGTGCAATGATGGTGGAGATACGGCCCTGCGTGTTGTCTTCTCAGCGTGTGCCTGTGGCGGGGCTCCGTAGATTGGTTAAATATACACATACTAGGGTTAAGGAATGGCCCCCCGCCCCCCAATGGGGCTGGGGGCCAACATCCAGGACGGATGGTGGTGAGTGCCCGGGAGGAAGGAAAGAAGAAGAAGAAGGGGAGAAGATTTGTTGGGGGGGGAAGAAGGGACGGTGTTGGGAGAGGCAAGGAAGTGGTGAAGAATTTCGGCACTCGACGAGCGCGCGGTCCCGTCGGGGGTGAAAGGGACATGTCAGTCCGTAGTCTTGTCTCTATCGGAATCGAAAAGCCGAAAAATCGAGGTATACATTATGTACATAACGATGGAGAAGGCCGACGAGGAAGGTACGAAGAGAGGAAATTGCACCCCACGTTCGAAGTCGGTGTGAAAACCGCGGCAAGGAAGGAGTGCGGAGGGAACCAAACAAAAAACGGAGACAGACGTCGACGTTTGCGTCGTGGAACGATCCTTCCGTATAACGCAGGTACTCACCAATGCAAGACAAGGAGGTAAAATACCCATCGTGAAAGTCAAAGCGCAGGTCATACCTGCATATGACTCATGCGCGAAGAAGTTACCACGGAGACTTATCAACAAGAAGTTTGAAGGCCGGCTGAGAAGGTTTGAAGCCACAAACACTTCAGCGACGATGGCAAGCGCAACGTCAAAACTTCACAGGAAGTAAAATCGGGTTTGCAAACGAATTCAAATTCGGCACGAAAATGGATGTAGGCGTCTGTCCCGGTAACATGTTGAAATTTGCATACAGCCGATCATTGTCGTTCTCCCTACCGTGAATACGCGAGAACACAGGGTAGAAAAGAAATGATTTCGAGACCACCCCACCCACCCTGCAGCTAATGTTGTATTGAGGCTCAAAGCCTCAGGATCATTTACAGATTCATTGCCGCGCCAACTGCAGTCGGCGCGGCAGTGCATCCGTGGGACCGCCGGCCTCAGAGCTGGAGGCATCATCCAAAATCCAATACTTAGATTAAATGATTCTAGGCCACGAGCAATAATACAACAGCAAAAATGAACCAGAGCAAAAAATTTCATGCATAGCTCGAATACTGTTGTATTCTTATCCCTTACCCAGATCATTCAATGTAAGTATTGGATTTGGTTGGGTGAGGCCTCCTGCGCCTGCAGGAGGGCCTCGCCACAAGTAACCCTTTGGGCTGGGTGTACCCAGGCCCAAAGTGTTTGAATGATCAGCAAGTTCATGAATATAGTAAGCATTGTGTAGGGCGGGTGGGATGGTCTCAAATATACCCCTTCTTCTCTGCTCCGGCGTATTTCGGGAGAGAAAAGGGGGACTGAACTAGGTGGGGTCATTTTCCAACATCCTTTCTGGAATATCTGACTCTTCTCGATTTCGTTCCGAAATTTAGATGCGTCTCAAATCCGAGATTACATAGTCATTTGTTCTGCGGACTAACTACACCCGGTCTTTAGTCAGAGGCGTACACCACTCACCGGTCTTGGCTCCGAGCACTTCCATGTAAACGGAGAAAGAGACAGGTAGAAGCACACGCACCACCAGAGAGAGAGACAGCCTGTCCAGTGTAGCCACAGCGGCGGCAGCGACAGGAAGGAACAAGCGTCTACATGATTGGTCTCATGTTTGTAGTAGAGTGCCTCATGCCCGAGAGAGAGGCAGCGGCGAGCAGGCCTTGGCCTACACCCTACTGCGGAGACATAGAGCGTGCACGCTTCGTCGAGCCACAATAAAGCAGGAGGTTGTCTAAAGACGCGTAGTGAACCTAGCTGCCGAGGGGAGGCCTAAAGGGGCACCGTCAGGTGGGAGGTTTGTGACGTAATAAGAATAATATGCATGTAGGACCGAATATTCAATATTCAGGGGCCTGAAACCCGCAATTGACCAGACGCTGCTACTTGGTGCTTAGTCTCCTCACACCATCAAGTTTCCCCCCCACCCGCGTTGCACACAGTGAGGAGGCCGCCAGAAGACCAGGTTGTATTCGGCCAACTAGCAGTTTACGTTGTGCTGTGCCCTCAAAAGGCTAATGTTTACCCTGCCACGTGCTCCCTTAGACGAGTCCAAGACACTCTGTCGTTTATTTTGTCCTTGACCGACTAAATAAAACCCTGACATCCCTGTGTAACCTCTTACCTTTCATGTTGCAAAACAAGCCGAGCGAAGAGGGATAGTGCGGTAGTGAGCCGGTCACGACGCATCACGCGGCAACCGCTGTTACCGTGGTCGGGATACATACATACCCCGATATGTTTCCAGTTTGTGTGTGCCCCGCTGGCGATCGCGCAGTTACCCTATCACGCACCGTTGTCTTTACACATGCACACTGTTTAACTTGTACTCCTCACGACCCGGGCCCGGCCAACATGCATCACCTACTTGAGGAGTATTTCCGAGAGTCGACGCCGTTATTGGAGCGCGTGTCTCCCGAGGCTTTAACATTTACCGACGCCTGCGGCGGGGCTGGTATCAGCGGGCAGGAGCACAGGATCGTCCTAGGCTCCATTTCCCTTGCCGACCATTCGGAGGGAGATCTGAAGAAGCTCGCCTCAGCCGCTTCCGTTCTGTCAGGGAAGGGAAACAACATTCTCTGGCTTACACCATCATACCCGCAATCGACGCGGCATCACCCTAGTATCAGGGATCAGGCCATTGGGCTCATCGCGGATTGCTTGTACCCGGGGGGTGGGGGTGTTTCCGGGGAAAAACGAGATGGGAAGAAGAGCGTGGCTACCAACCGTACAGAGCTCAACTCGATCGCGGTGGTAGGGCGATTCGGCCGCAAGTGGCCACCGTACGTTTATCCCGACTTCGGTGAGTGGTTTATTGTCGGCTGGCGAGGTTTGTATCTCCTGTAACAGCAGTGCGCTCGTAGTAGTAAAAAAAAACAACACCCACAAAAAAACATGTACTCGGAAAAATTCAAAAAACGTAGACACAGGTACTTTCTGACGCTATGAATTCATTGCTAATCTGTCTCAGTCTCTTTTCTATGACGGAGATGGATTCGTTGTGTCATATTAAGAAAAAGAAAAAAATGAATAGGGTCAAGAAGGAACACAGCTCAGTCTCGGTGACAAAATAAGAAGCGTCCCAATCAGACGCGTGGTCGTGCGATAACCGAATACAAAAATATTCCACGGGTGGAAGCTGGTGGGCATGTCCAGATAACCGTCCCACTGCTGATGCTGCTCGTTAGGCTGCCATGCTCCCCCCCCCCTACCTAGCTCAAGTCATGTCGGATTTCGTGGGGTGGGCGCGGTTTTTCCGCGGCAACCCCCGGCGCTCCAGCGCCGCCGGGTGCTGAGCTACCCACGGCTGTAACTGCTGAACTGCCACAACCCCCGATGTGCCCCACACCGAGCAGTCGGTTTAATGGTACGTTGAGGCTTGGTGTAGTGTTGTATTCTTCGCCACTAGGAAGAATAAGATATCAGAAAGAACGATACACCCAAAGCAATAAGATACATATCCGTATTCAGAAGATGGTTGACGTCTGTTGATCCTTCTGCCCCGATTGTCAAGCTGAGGCCCGAGTCTGTTTGGCGTTTCCTATTGCCGGGCGTTATCTGTATTCCCAACCCACCTACCGGGCGGGGTCGTTGTACCTCCGGCTGGGGGATCGGAGGGAGTACAAGGTGCTTGGAGTGTAATACAGACTATCTACAACCGGCAATCGGGGTTTCGTGGAAACCGAGTTGCTGGCCTGGCTCACCGTCTGCTCGCCACGTCCACCTCTAGTAGTGTCCTTCGCGTAGAAGGGGAGTCGTTACAATGGCGATCTAAACCGGGATCAATCCCATTCTCTCGAAATTGCTCCACTCCACTGTGTACCCGTCAGATACTCCCTAACAATAAGGTGAAGGACTGTATCTACGCGAGCTATTCGTAGCAATGAACGGGGTAGGTTTACATTAAATGTCGCTTCGCCAGAGGTTTGTTTTGGTAGACTTGCGATGCGCACGCACGCAAGAAGTTGAATATGTCTGGAAGACAACTCCATTCTATATAGGGCGGTGCAATGAGCAACGGGGAGACAATACAGGCCCTTGTCTACAGTTGATTGTCGTCGCGGTGTGTTTGCAGTTGATCATTTGTTCTCGAGTTGTCGAAAAACCGCGGCAACAAGAGCAACATTGGAACGTAGTGCTTATGGGGTGACCCATACACGGCACATCTTCAGGCACGCTTGCTCCATCGAATCGTTTTATTCGTTGTCGAAACAGACAGCGGAAAACGGACCTTTATCGGTCACGCGGCTATTTAGTGTCCTAGTCACCTGCACGATTCCATCAAAACCGCTCCACCTCGATTGATTGGGTGTCGACTGTCCAAGTTTTGGCACATAGAATATCAAGGAAACTGCTTGCACCGTTCGTTTCAATGATTTTCGAGTAGGTCGCCGGTTGGAGATTCGGACAAATCTGGGAGAGACTAATGCCATGTATGAAGCTGCCTTTTCGTCGGTATAAGCACCTCGCCGTAGACAAATCGACGTCTGATACCACAAGTATGCTACAAAAATTCTACCACCATTAAATACGACCTAGGGACCTAGGGCCCTACGGGCCCTACGTGGCCCAGGATTGTTTCAAGATGATCCCTCCCCGCCCACGAAAGGTACAGCAATGGACAATCATCCCCCACAGGCTGCGTCTTCGCACTCGATATCGTGTTGGAGTACGTTCACCGTCGCCTTCCTTCCTTCGAAATCTCTCGTCCTTATGGCCGTTTTCACATAAACATCTCGACAATTCGCCTCTACCCCTGCCTCGTTTGCGGTGGGAAAGGTTATCTGTCTCGAAGCTCTTTCTCTCTTCTACGCCATATTTCCCTCCTCCACTGCTGCGTTGGTCTCTGTATCATCCTCCTCCCGTACCCTTTCCTCCCCCTCCATCGCTGTCAAGTGTGTGTATTTGTGTGGGTGTCCCGCCACTCATGCTGTTGTACACCTTCACGGCGGCTTTGTGTGTTTAGTTCAGTGCCCCTCCTGGCGGCTTATATCAGCTATCGCGTGTGTGTGGTTGGGAGCGCAACGAAACTTTGTTCTACCTTCGTCATTAGGGTTAGGTTATTAGGTTATTAACGAGGTCTCTTCACAATAGACCGTGTGTCACGACCTTATGCCGGTGGATCACAACGAAACCGACTAGGCAAGAGTGCCCTGTACGTGCGGTTTGGGTGGAGCAAGAGGGCTTGTTGTATATAGGTGTGCAGGGTCAACTGGGTTGTGGCCCCTGCATGGTGGTGGAAAATATCGCCTGCGCAAAGTCCCCTGCATTCAACACTCTCCGTCGTGCTAAGCCCTACGAGCGCCTCCCGGTATCCAGCAACCTCACGAGACATACGTGGCGCGTCCCCTTCTTTCCGTTCGCAGCTTTAGACCTGAGGAACGTGGAGCGCAAGCACACCCTTGTGTTTGTAGACGATTCAAGCGATGACGACGACCTCAGCGAAGGTGGACCGAATGTCGGGAAGGAGCCTCACTCGGGGGAGGAGGAGGAGGAGGAGGAGGAGGAGGAGGAGTG
>FN648633.1:51675-73300 GCA_000310025.1 Ectocarpus siliculosus | reverse complement strand
GGGGGCCCCCCCCCATTTTTTTCTGTTTTACCTTTTGGATTGTAAAAGGGTGTCGCGCGGGGGGTTTTTGTCCCTTTACGGGTTTCAGCCCCGGGTTAATTTTGGTACTGGGGTGGTGGGTTTTTAGATTCGGGTTGGTGAAAACAACGGGCGTGGGGGGGTGGGTCCGGGGCTTTACCCAAGGTTTTCGGGGTTTTGGTTTCCAGGGGAAAATATTTTTTGGGACATACAAAACCCCGCGGGGGTTGGCCCAACCTTCCCCGGGGGGGGGGGGGGGGAGGTGCAGTTTCTGCTTTGTCCGAGCAGGCAGGCTATCCTGTCAACCTGCACACCAGAGCCTGCTGTCACCTACATCCTAGAGACAGTTGTCGCGTACACGTCGCGTACAACGGGTTCCATGGCTGCTCCAAGAAAGCAGTGGCAAAGACTCTATCTGCAGCACCACTCTGCAGTATGACATGTGTATAGAACAAGGTTCCCCGTTCCGGGAGGTCGGAGCATGCCTCCCGGGGGTGGCACAAGTCGGTAAGACCTAACTACACCGGGACTGCTGTGCCGTCTTATCCTTCGGAGGAAGACAATCACCATCATGGCGCAGTGACTAAGATACACCAACCCGCTAAGATCGGGGCAATGCACATTCGTCTCTTCTCACCCTCAGAACTAAACGGAAAATGACGTTGCCGAGGTTCCAAACCGCGCCGGAAAATTCACCCCCCAATAATAAGTGTACTGCTGTTCTCGACCGTATAACAGTTAATTGGTTAGGCACATCATCTGCGTGGCTTGCGATAGCCGCGTTTCGCTATGCATGCAATATGAATGCTGCTGTAGCACAACAATACTGCAGAATATTTGGTTTGCTTGGTGTAGAGTTGGGACCGCCTTGTTGTGTACGCGCCTACATACCACGGGTGAACATGTGGTGTGACATGCAAGAAAATACGGCCTACCTGGGAGCAGGGTGGCGACACCATTGTCGACCGGGTGGGTGTGGTACAGTTTGTTGACGCCGTCGGCGAGATAAGGGTGGTCTTTTCGTGGTCCGGTCATGGGCCATCGGATCGTCACCTAACGATATGCATCGACGGACCAAGAACAACGGCATGGGACCGGGTTTGGACCGCCGCGGTGGTTCGTCGACATTACCGTTGGGGGCCCCTTCGACATCTATCGTATTGGTCGAACGTCCCACTTGTCCACACGGGTCCTTGTTACGTATCGCCGAGACAGGTGGCATATCGTAGGCCTCGCACTGGGACTCTCGTCAACCTTAAACGCCCATGCCTTGCGCGCAGCCCAAACTTGCTTGCGCAGGCAGGCCAACCACCCTGAACCACACTCCAACACACTCGATAGTAAACGGGCTCGTCGACGCAATGATGAGCGGTATATACTCTCACCGAGAACGGACAACCGATTCTTAGCGATTTCCTCGGCCTAACCGTTTTCCCTCCGTCGCCTGGCATCAGCGTGCAAGAGGGAGTCCGCAAACGTCTATGTAACCAGGGCATAGGGGCAAGACATTGCAACGGGCAACGTAGCATTGTACGGACAACGTAGGATTCGACAAACGCGGTTGTACGCCCTCCGAAGAGGTTGACTCATCGTTAGAGGCCTAGGGGTATCGAATCCTCATACCACCTGCGAATACGCAGCAACAGGCGAGTTACGTGCTGGTGTCATCCAGCCACTCCAGTCGCAACGTACAAGATCCAGGGGTATCCACACGACAGTTATTTAGTATCCCGAAATGTCCCGCTGAACGCCCTAGCACAAACACAGACATTCCGCCCGCCATTACATGCAAGGTAGTAAAAAGGGCAGGCGTTCGACTAGAGGGACTCTCTCGCGACCGAATTGTTCAAGTGGGCTTCCAGCGACAACAAATCTGAGATTTACTAAACACTACGCATGGGTTCCCTTATTGTGCCGTGCAAGCCTCACCTCCACCATTTGCCGCACGAGCCGCCTGTCGATTGGGCATCCCGTATGGGCACCTTAGCTGCCTGAGCACCAAACGAGGCTCAGCTCCCTTGCTCCTACGGGACTGGCTCGTTGCCAACCGTTTCCCTGCTTTTCCGCATGCTTGCTTCACCGCGTCCGAGACGCCATCCACAGTCATACCCTCCAGTGGAATAGCCCGAAGCTTTTCTCCCAATCCCTCGGTGATGTACACCCTAGGATTACCCTGAATACAAACGAAGCAACACACGAAACATTGAGAACGACATGGGCGTATGGCTTCTGTCCCTTCCACCTAGCTAGGTTTTCAACATTGGGTTAAGCGAACTCCGTCCCTGCTTACCCGATCGCTCCCCAATACAATAAATACCGAGTTCGATTGTTGGACATGTGCATGTCGGGGTGGTCACCACCCCATGTCGACTGCAGAACGGTGCCCGGAGATGAAATACGTCGAAATCGGGGCTCACCTTCTAGCTTTGACGCCACTGTCGAGGGCAACGAAACCGAGTTTTCGTGTAGGATCCACCACTGATGTACGTTTTCTTCAAGTTTTGTTTATTTCATTTTTTTTCGTGGAAGATGTGAGCCTCTGTATACCTACCGTTCTGCGCATGCCCCCCAGGAAATTGACGCCAGTGGGCGTTTGGTTTTTTTACACAGTGTCGGACCGGGAATCGAAAAGTTTCCGAGTAAGGAGGCACATTTCGAGACTAGAATGTTTCCGGGAAGCATCATGCTGGCTACTGTTTACAGAATTAAAGCGGCTTCATGTCAGTAGCAGTGGGGCAACAGTGCTCCTACCGCACCCTACGGACTTCCTCCGTCTGCACACGGGCAGCAGTCCTGAGTGGGGTGCGCTGGGTGGCAGCAGCACGCAGCCTTATGGTAGCGCTCCCACTGCTATGTAGGGTGTGTGCATGCAAAAGCGTGTGCGTGTCTGTGTCGCATCCTGAACCCCGGGACACGAACTCGCACCAGTACGGAGACGCGTAGTTCATGATGAGCCGCGGAGACGGAAGCGCGACCGTTCTTTGCACTCCCTTCGACGAGGGGAAAAACAGCCTCTACCTACCGGGGTGCCAAGTTTAGATACAAGACGCCCGACTTTTCCATCCTTTTCGACCAGCACGTGGTCTATAGAGCACCGATGGACGATCTGTTGGCATGCGACGAACAAGCAAAATAGGGCGCTCTTCACCACACACGTTGCCTCGTGGCCCCGACAGCAGATGACCGTGTCTCACCACCATTTATACCCCAAAACGAAACGCGGTTGCTTGGCGCACACAAGGAGAATGAGGACGAGCAGTCAGCGAACCACGCAACACCGCCGGGATCGCCAAGACAGCACTACTGGCAGGGTGAGACAGCACATACACGGAGTTATTGGCGGATGTCATTGTCATTGCTTGATGTAGCCTAGATATGTGTGGAGAGGGATCTCCCGTCGATATATGGGGACAAAAATAATTATACGAACTGGTACCAGTAGACGCGACGGTTTGTATACGGGCTATCCCACACTCTCGAGTTCACGTTTATTTCTGGGCTTCGTGTAGTTCATCCGCCTGGTCTGTATCAACCACCACAGAACAAGACGGACTTTGTACACAGGTCGTGACGCGAAGATTGGTGTAGGTTCGGTAGCGGGGAGAGGGACCACCTCGAAACGCAAGGCTGTGCTGTGTGAATGAATAGCTCGACCAAAACAGTATCCTTTCTAGGCAGGACGTATTTCGTCGCGTGCATACACTCCTGTGCCGACTATCGCCGCCTCCTGTTTCCGTGGGTCCTAGTTGCAACCACACGGCCTCTGTCAGCCGTCACACAACGCGCGGCGTAAACAAACACAGGTGCGGGGAATAGAGGTACAGGTGCTGCTGCAGCACTATCTGCAGACAAACAATCGCAACACGAAACCGATACGAAACGCACGTACGGCATCTACACCGGTATGTATACCGTCGGTGACGCTGCCAAACCACACCCCCTGTTTATCGGGTCGAGATCTCCAACGACGAACAGAAGGCGTAAACCCAACGACGCCTTGCCAGAATGCTGTAGACGACACGGTTCCCACACAAACACTATCGGCGCGACCACTGTTGTGTTGTGGAGCAATCGAGCATTGTTTGTTGGTCAAGGGTGTGGTATCTTGTGTCATACACGGTATATAGTACTACGGTAGTCCGCAGGATAAGGAAGGTACACCGTGTTGAACCGTGTTAATACGCGGAACAAAGAAATACGACTGGACCATTTGCTACGCCCGCTTGCTGCGCGACTGAGAGAATGCTCAAAAGTCACGTTACATTTGCGGAAACCTCTCGACCAGACGGCGTCAACGATGCCGTCCCGGCGCCGCGTCTATGCCTCCGGCTGGCTATCTTCTGCACTTGGGCTGGGGGGTATCGTCATGCAAGGGTACTGCCCACGTGACCCACAGGTTAGAAAGTCGACACACTTTTTCTTCGCAGGTTTACCCAACGGGTGCCAGCCTTCGTCAGATACTCAACAGGTCCTTCTTACTGCTGTCCAAGTTCACAAGCTGCTGTAGACTAAAGTGTCCAGTATGTGCAGCCCTTCACCCATATCTCCTACTTCTGCAGCCGAGTGGAGTCGTCGTTGGGGGCACACACCTCGCCTTCCTGGTTATGACAGAGAGCACCTTCACCGCCCGCACTCCCGCTCATGGTGAAACCGCAGCGAAACGGGGTCTTCTTACACACACCTATAGACTGCGTGAGACAGACAGTGTTGGCAGCCGCATGCATGTTGGAAGCCGCGGCGCGGCGGCTGGTGGCACAACAACCATTTTTTTTTTACATGTAGTACCATGTCCGTCTTCGCAAACACCGTTTTATGGGGGGGGGGTCGTATGCATACCGCACCCCGCTCGTGGATGGCAACTGGATGGCACATGGCTACACCCCACAAACACACAGCACCAAATCCAATCTACTTTGCACGGGCATCGCCCTCGCCACTACATTGGCAATCCGCACACGTGGCGTTTCCTGTGGTCATTGTCCCACGCTGCAGACTACGGCAAAGGCTGTGCCTACCCACCAAAGACTCGTCGTCATGGACGGTCGACCTGGGAAGCTCATCAAACTAGAGCCTGTCGTCCGGGAGGTCTTGACGAGGAGGAGACCCTTCAGTAAGGAACTGCACTACGGTCGGCTACGGGTGAGGCTAATGTTAGCTTGCCTTGATATCTCCGTGTCGGTGACAACGGACCTAGAGTGAGTACAGTGCTTTTGTTCGACCCCGACGCCAGGTGAAACTAGTAGATCACGACGATTCATCTGGCTAGTCTACACATACATGCTCAGCATATCTAGTAGTTTGTTCCTTCGACCCTTTGCGTGAAGCACGGGTTCATGCAGCTGTATGTACATAGCCCTTGGAGATCTAAGCACTTCTTGCGCCGAACACATTCGTCCATGTCCCGACTACGACTGTACGGGTGCACGCTCTCCCCATCCTCGTGTCGACCTCATGGAATTTACGCCTATGCGCAATGGGGGGAGGGAGTGGGTCTTGCCGGCGTCAGCCACGAAACAATACCAAACATGAGCGAATGACAGTGACATACCAAGCGGGCCGAATGACAGTGACATACTATGCGGGCCCTCCGCAAATATAGCGTTTCTGTCGACGGCCAAACCCCTGCGGCGCCGCGGGGGAAGACTGTCCATTGACGACCGTCACGACTGTCATTCTACCTTTAACAATATCTAACACAACGTCGACCGCAAGAGGGGTACGACCAGCGGATTCTCAATTCAAGTCCAATCTCCAAAATATCTCCGGCGTCACTATTTATTTGCTGGTGGTTTCCACCCAACTGCCTAATGCACTCTCTCTCCTCTTGCTCCCAGCTGGCTTGGTCGTTTGTAAACACGGCCTTGTACATATTTGGTACTCCTGTTCGTATCTCACGCACGTCTGTGTGAATCTCCGGATGTGTGTCCTGTACATCTGTCTGTATCCAGCAGTTACAACATGATCATGAGCGCTCACACCGCGTTGATGAATGTTGCGGAGCCCGTGTTGTACCCCCTACAGTACTTCCAAATTCATCAAGGCGGCGGGGGGGAGGGGGGGAGGGGCAACATATATGCATATATCGCTGCTTGCGCTTCTTTGTGCCCTGGGCTGCGGGATGCGCGTCCCCGGAAATGTGAACCGCCAAACTGCAAGACAGAAGCAGACTACACACTCGGCGCACACCTGCAGGAACAGCAGTATGGCATAGCACAGCAATTACACAACAGCATCCTGCTGGGCTGCATCACTACAACAGACGCTTGCTACCACGCAGCATGTGGTTGCCAGCGCAGCAACCAACGGCATTACAGTTCGTACCAGCTGCTACCTGTCTGAGCTTCGGTTAGGAACCGAACACTGCACCAGCAGGACCAGCAGCAGCAGCAACAACCTGGGAAACAGGTTGCGGCAAAAAATTAAACAGCCCGGTTCTCCTACAAAACTACACCCCTCCTTCATGTTTTCAGTTCTTCCCATGCCTGCCTTTATAACCCGATGCACTGATCACAGATCGACCTGGAATCAGTCATGACACCTCCGAAACATGTACTTGAAGGACCTATGTTGGTCGAAGTCATGGTGTGCTAACTGACGTCGAGGTCGTCGAAAGGATAACAACCTCCTTGGTGGGGCGCCTCACGCAGATGATGTCCGTCTCACGCACGTTGATTGCCTACTACACGGTCCTCCTACAATTAGTTGTCGATCGAAAGTAACAACAGGCCACTAATATCGGAGCGGTTAGTTCCGATCTAAGCTATTACAAGTCGATCGAGGGAACTACCTCCAACTAATGGCAACTAATGGACACACTGCGCCGCCTCGGACTTGACTTTCCACTCCTCTCAACAGGCTACGAGGGAACTGCAACGTCTATTCGAGGAACAACGCTATGGCGACCCAGAGAGTCCGCTTGGGTACCAGTCTTCCGACCTCGCATGCCGCTGGATGTCGTGCCTTTTCGACGACGTGGGCATCCGCGACGGCCCCGTGGACCCCGCCAAACTATGGTGATGAATGCTCCGTATGTCCCTTTTGGGGTGTCTTATTGATTGTTCCAGCGTAGACGTATCGTTTGTCGGTGCATGCCTCGGTTTTGGCTTATCACACGAACGAATGTCTGCCGTCATGGAACGCAAAATAATATGACGGTGCCGAGACGGGGTGTGTGACAGGGCTCGGCATTGAGTGGAACGGAGGTTGAAGGAGGATGTGGGTGGCATCTTGTGTGATTTCAAAATGAGGACCGGCCAACGGTCGTGAGCTCTAAGTAAACACGTATGCTGTAGGTTGGAACTTAATCCTACGTCTACAGATTTTCGACAACTATTCATATCACGAGCACTAGCAGGTTTCCGGACAGAAGTGCGCACCCACGTGCTGTTGCTACCAGACACCCCTAGACTATCGGCCCAGACCGCTAGTCATTAATGTCTATCGCCCATTTCTGAAAAACCTTGCTAAGTTTGTTTGACAAAAGCAGTGCCGTATTATGATGGCGCTAACAGGGGGTTTCCCAGGGACCTCATCACAGAGGCTCTGGCGGCGGCGAACATGAGCGTGGACGGCAAGGGCTCCAATACTCCACTCCCACCAAAAGCTCAGCAACGGCTCGAGTGGTGGAGCGCTAACTGCACACTCTTCCCGCGCAAAGGTAAATGAGGGATCCGTCCCAAACCATGGTAGTATGATGCGAACAATAATTAGTAATGAGTCTACACGACGACAGACTTCCAGCGACAGTGTTCGTGTGTGCATGAGCGGATGAGAATATTCCAACGGGACTGTAGGAGTTGGCTACGCAGATAGGAATTGATAGTCCCCTGGGTTGGTTTCATGATTGATCCACGGGGCTCGACCCTGCGGGAGTGCTTGCTGTGTCGTGGCACTCTCTCTCTCCCGTCGCGTCCTGATCGTGTCTGCTGTCCTAAATACAAGTGATACCATCATCTTCAACACACTTACAAGGGTATACTAACACTCTAGAGTGTATCCCTCGAGGGAACCCGTGCTGGAGATGAGTGGCGCCGATGTTGCAGCAGAGGCTGCCGACGTCACCACTAGTACGCAGGGCAGGGTTGACAACCTGGAGAGCAAAGTTTCAGGCCTGACGGACGAGGTACAGCAGCTGGCAGGGCTGCTCCGAGCCGCCCTCGGAAAGTTAGACAAGGAGGGGGAGTCCGGCGGCGCTGGGGTGGGCGCTGTCGTCACGGGCACTACGTCCACCGGCGGTGCCCAGGAGGGGGCACCGCAGAACGAGGGAATCACGCCGCCCTCAGACCCGGCGGTTGGGCCGGGTGGCGGGCGTGACAGGGGACCGCTCCCCCAAGGTGAGACAACCGAGACATATGGCGGTGGTATTGGTGGTTTTGGCGGACTCGTCGGAGAAGGAGACGGTTTTCACCAGAACCCGTATAGCAAAATGCGTGTGTCAGTGCACGCGCCGCGCCTCGAAGGCGGCCAGGGATACTACTCGTGGAGGAGGGCCTTTATCCAGGCTGCAAAAACGGTAGACATGGACGGTCAGTTCGTAGGGGGCACGGAACGCCAGCCGGACGTCGGGGACATGAATAAACCCAAAGCTACGCTGCTGGCAGAGGGGTACTCCGAGGCACAAATACACCGCAGCCTCCAAGCTTTTCATTTTCTGTCCTCGGCCCTGGTGAGGGAGCCAGACAAGGCCGTCTTCGGGAGATGTGTGACGCCGAAGCAGGCGTTGGACGAACTAGACAAGGTGCACAACCCGGAATCGCAGGTCGCCACGCAGGAGTTGCTCAGCAAGTTTCAGAACTTCGCAATGCCGTCCGACAAAAACCCTACTGAATCGCTTATCGCCATGGAGCAACTCGCAAGTCGTCTGAACGAGAGGGGGGTCAAAGTCGAGGCCCCGTACGTGCTGTCGCTCTTCCTTTCGGCCTTACCAGCCGAGTACGACCATGCTAAACTGACTCTGCAGTCCGCCCCGACCCTGGACCGGGGAGAGGTCATCAGAGTGGTGGGCTCCCAGCACTCCAGCATCAGGCAGGGGAAGAACCATCGGTACGGCAACCGTAACAATCACAAGGCGTCTGAGCAGGGATTACTCGTGAGCACCAACAATGGCTGCGGTGGAAAAGCGGGTCGCAACCGCGGCCGTGGGGGACGCAACGGCAACGGCAACGGCGGTGGAGACGGTCGCAGTGACGGCGGCCGCCGCAGGGGCCGGTGCTACCGGTGCAACAGGCGAGGGCACCAGTCGGCCTCGTGCACTACCCCCATCACCAACTTCTTGACCCAGTGCGAAGTCTGCGACGGGTATGGACACGATAAGAGCAAGTGCCCGTCAGCGAAGGGTGAGGAGGAGGCGAAGGGCGAGACCGCAGTCATGGCGGTTGTGGTGGCGAGCGATGACGAGGAGCTGGATGCAGCACGTGAGGCCTTGTAAGAAGAGGCGGAGGAAATACATCATCGCCGCGCGAGTCACTGCGCGCGCTCCATCCACACACAACAGCAGCAGCAGGAGACGGTGAAGATGGCACCATTGCAGCAGCGTGGGAGGGTGGACTCACAGAAAACCGGCCGCAAGGCCGTGTGCCCATAGCCGCGACGGAAGGGGCGTGGGGGGGCAACATTCAAATAACACGGCGGGAGGGCCGTGTGCCCGCAGCCGCGACGGGAGGGGCGCGGGAGGGCAACAACCAAATAACACGGCGGGAGGGCCGTGTGCCCGCAGCCGCGACGGAAGGGGCGCGGGAGGGCAACAATCAAATAACACGGCGGGAGGGCCGTGTGCTCGCAGCCGCGACGGGAGGGGCGCGGGAGGGCAACAACCAGATAACACGGCGGGAGGGCCGTGTGCCCGCAGCCGCGACGGAAGGGGCGCGGGAGGGCAACAACCAAATAACACGGCGGGAGGGCCGTGTGCCCGCAGCCGCGACGGGAGGGGCGCGGGAGGGCAACAACCAAAGAACACGGCGGGAGGGCCGTGTGCCCGCAGCCGCGACGGGAGGGGCGCGGGAGGGCAACAACCAAATAACACGGCGGGAGGGCCGTGTGCTCGCAGCCGCGACGGGAGGGGCGTGGGAGGGCAACAACCAAAAAATAAAAAATATATCTAAGGCCCCATGGCGCGTCGGACGGGGCGTGAGGGGGGGAGAAAACCGAAGCAGCCCCGTGGCGCGCCGGAAAGGGCGTGAGGGGGAACCCCGCGGCACGTCGGAAGGGGCGTGGAGGGGAGGGTACTTGCATCGTGGTGCTAAAACGGGAACTCCTTTTTCTGGCGAGGCTACAGGCCGGGACGAGCGCTGGGAGGGGAGCAACACGCATCACAGTGCTGGATTGGCACTTCTTTCTTGACGGTACTTGGTGTTTGATGGTATTCGTAGCGAAGTTGGTAATCCTTGTTAGTTGTCATGAGTGCACTTTGGTTGAGAGCCAGGGAGGGTGTTCCGTGTTTCTCGGAGGCGTTCGCGTCCACATGTTCAGTATTTTCCTGGTAGTCATTTGGTTGAAAATTCTTGATTGCGGCCACGTCGGGCCGTTCTCCAGGTCGCGAAATGTGCAGGAATATGGGATACTGTTGGAACCGCTGAAGGAACGTATGAGGAAAAATTGGGACACCAGTGTTGTACGTCGACGAGAACAGAGGATTGTCGAAAGATGCATGCCGGTTGTGTGTCGCTCAGAAAATGTTGGATGATTGCCTTTTGCCCCGGTGCGCTGTGTTACGTCAGCGAGGGGGGGCGTTTTCAATGTTTGTCTGATGTTTGTTTGAAGAACAGATAGTAGTACACCCGCATGGTAGTTGTTTGAACCAACTCCTCAGGATAGTCTTACGCTATTGCTTACCAAGAATTGGGATAGGCCGTTGTTGGTAACAGGGTTATGATCTTGGTACTTCATGCAGGAAGAATATTATGATAGCACGCCGCCCACGTTTGTAGATAAAGATTCCGAGCGTGGATTCTGGCGCGACTGGTATTATGCATGTATTGATCTTGCTCTGGTAGCGCAACAGTGACAGTATCTGGTGGAACGGTGAATATTGGTGGGGGTTTTGACCCGGAGGCCGGGTTTCCCCCTGTTATTTTTTCGCGTTGGTTTTTTTGTCCGTTTGGGTTTTCGTCACATCCGGCGTGTGCATGCCCACTAGTGGTTAGTTACTAGCGTAAAGAACCAGGGAGGGTGTTCGTGTGTGCATGAGCGGATGAGAATATTCCAACGGGACTGTAGGAGTTGGCTACGCAGATAGGAATTGATAGTCCCCTGGGTTGGTTTCATGATTGATCCACGGGGCTCGACCCTTCGGGAGTGCTTGCTGTGTCGTGGCACTCTCTCTCTCCCGCCGCGTCCTGATCGTGTCTGCTGTCCTAAATACAAGTGATACCATCATCTTCAACACACTTACAAGGGTATACTAACAGACAGCTCCCACAGCAGCTCCCGCTAGCAACAGCGGTGTCAACAACAGCGCGGATTATCGTTCAATGGTGCGGTTAGTTGTGTTGCGTGCTACTGTATGTGGGTACCTCTCTGACCTAGGTGATTTGGTAGCGAGGAAGGCAACGAAGTAAGGCTAACCCTGATAAATGTGCTGACGCCCTTTACAATCTATTACTAACTCCAAAACTTGCTACAACCTAGATTAACCCCGTTGGGTCTAGGCTGGACCGTCACATTTTTTTTTTGCGCCAAAAAAAATAAAAAAGAGAGCGAGAGCGAGAGAAGAGAGTAGTGCAGAGAAAGACACAAGTGTACTTCTGCACACGCAACAGCTATCTCAACCAGTAGGCCATGAGGGAAGCCGGCAACAGGGTGGTGGCCACAGACAGGGTCGTAGAAGGGTTGATGAGTGGTCGTCCTGCGGTCAGTAGGGCAGGTTAGCTGTGTAGACTTTGAAATGTTCAGTCGTCTAGCTGGCTCAACTAGTCTATTTCCAAAATATTGTAGATGATCAGCCCAGAGAGGGTAAAATGATCAGTGAAGACCCTCCCAGCTGATATTTCATTGGGTATTTGCTTTTGTACGACTATGTTATCTGCCCCCCCCCCCGAAATAAATGTGTCCTGCCAGCTCTCTAGCACTCCTGTGTTCTTCAAGCAACAAGCACATCCACCAGCACACCAGTACACACCAGCACCTAGTGGTTTCCGAGGTTCGGGCGAGGGTATGTGTGGCGCCACGAGTGTGGATGTATGTGTTGCTGATATGTTTTACTCGTCTACAACAGTATTGGTAGTAGTGTTGTTGTTGTAGCGTTTGTTGCAGCTGCTCACACAATGGCTGCTGGATCTTGGGAACGATTTTCAACTTGTTGGTACAGATGCAGCATACCACGATATGCTCGATATCTGGGCTTCGGCAGGGCTTGCAATACCCTCCCTTTTGCTGCCCTCTGTTCTTTGCAGCAGTGGCTACTTTCGGGCGAGTCTATATGTGTGGTGCTGCGAAAGAACACATATATATGTAGGTATGTATGGTATATGCATGTGCACGCACACGTTCAGCATGTACGTACGTTGAGAGATTCATCATTTGGCATTGATTGGCCCCATTCCCGACACCTTGATAATACCCGCTGTCACCGACGTCTCTTCATTGGTCAGCCGGTTAGCGCGGGTGCTAATAATCTGGACACACCTACCTATGGTCTTGCCCATACACAGCGCGATGGGCTGCAGGGCGGCAACTCCACGACTTGCCACTACACCAGCATTTGCACCAGCATTTGCAAATGGTCAATCAATGATCAGCCAGAACGCCTGAAGACTCAAAAGGGTTCATTAAGCAGACACGCACCAAAACTGCTTTTTCCTGGCTGAGCGCTATATCTATAACCTTTGTCTACACACACACCATGCACAACGGTGTGCGGTACCATATGCCTTGGGGTGCCCTCCTGCTCGCCTGTTCTCGGTGCTGCCCTATCACTCCGCACGCACCTTTTCCGTGTCCTGCCTCTCGACGATCACCTACATATCTCAATATCTCTCTTATCCCTATCTATCTGTGCCTCGCTCTCCCTCTCATTCTGTCTGTCTCTCTCTCCCTCTCTCCCTCTATCTGTAGTTTCTCTCCTTCCTCACTGGCCTCAAGGAGAGTCGGGCCAAAATGAGCAACTCGAAGTCAGGTGAGGTTTCGTTTTTAGTTACACAAACTTTGCAAATGCGACACCCACCCCTGGACTTATGTCATTTTTTCGTTTTCGCGACAGGACGAGTAACTTCGGACTCAACCCGGGGGGTACACCCTCTGTATTTTCCGTCCTACCTGTGCTCAGTTGATCATATACTTTGGTGGTTGAGGCTAAGGCTTGATAGGGTGTCCATTACCTCCATCGCGGTGACACTTGTCCACTTTGTATCAAACCTGTGCGGTACGCGTTAATGGCGGTAAGCTGACAGCGCACCGGGCCTCGTCTCGCCGTCCTCTACAAAGTGTTTGTTTCACCTACAACCTGTGGGGTTCTGTTTACGCTGATCGTGGAGGGTGACGACAAGGCAGGGAAGTTCCCCTTTGCTGACCTCCATGCCCCCTACACTACCCATCCACCCTGTTCCCGGCGTTGGACCCCCCCCCCCCCACCCGGGCCTGATGTCACCAATACGGCCATCTTCATGGAACACACTGCAGCGGGCATGAATCGGAAGGTGACTGCAGCGGGCATGATTTGGAAGGTGCGAAAAGACCTATCAAGATGACAAAACACGATGTTGTCGGTATGTACATGACATCTTATATTGTAGGGTGTGTCCATTAGTTGTTGGTCATGGATTGTGGGAAGCAATAGATAACCAGCCTAGACACATGAAATGTTCCAAGCTTTGCATGATTATGGACCTAACCGTGCCCCCCAGAGGTTATGGTAATACATGTATCTACCCATTGCAGGGTAGGACTATATCATACTTGGACATTGCTGCGGGTTTTCTTTTATTTATTGTTCTTTGGTTTGTTTTTTGCCGTCAGTCATAATCATGTTATCATGTTATTATATATATATAATATATATACACTCACAGGATAGTCGTCGTGACGTGAACCATTTCTTGTTATTAGTATTGGAAACAAAAAACAAAAAAATGGTTCAATTTGTGTATTTCTACAGCAGTATGGACCAGACGCCGACTGTACATAGAAGTTGTACGAGTGTCGACTTAGTTGTGCTATCACAGCATCTTCCACGCACTTCTGCCAGTGCTGATTTGTTGATTGGAGTCTTTTAGATCGAGATAGAGCCGTGAGATTCTCAGGTTGTGGAGGCGAAAGTGAACCAGAGCAAAATATTGCATGCATAGCTCGATTATTGCTGTGTTAATGCTACAGCAGTAGTATGGACTAGACGCCGAACGACGACCGCGTACTACGGCAACGACCTAACTGGATGGGATACTTCTTGTCACGGCGAACCATAGTACGATGCGATGCAAACATCCGTTCGTGTGTCGCGCGGCTGCCCCATGTATGTGTCGACGACAGATACACGTAGAGTTCTCGCCATGTCGTTACCGCGCAGGAGGACAGTAGTACTGTACATAGTAGATGTCGTAGGAGAGTGGACTTGTACTGTCACGGCATCTGCCACGCACTCTCCTACCGGTGCTTGCGTCGATTCGAGTCTTGTAGGCCGAAATAAAAGAGTGGGTTGGGTTCCCGGGTTGTGGAAGCAAACCTGCCTGCAGCAACAGAGAAGGCGGTGTTCTATGTCCTACGGTATCCCGCTCAACTTATTTCCTTTTTTGCGACGTGTGGTTGCATGTTTTCTTTGCCACTGCCGAAAAAGACTGCTGGATCTTTACGCAGTCAATCTTTCGCATTTATCATTTTACACCGAACGACACAGGACGGGTCGACCTTCATCATTCATTGTTGTTGTTGTTGTGTCTTCACATCAAAAGCCGTTCCGATCTCTCTCTACCCAGTGCCCTCATATGTCCGTACGTACTTACTTGTGGATTGTACCTGTTGGAAATCGTAGGAATCCTGCATTCCGAGAGAGCCACAGGTCGGCAGCCGGCCTATTCTTTCTTAGTACAAGTATGCACAGTTCTTCTTGTGAAGTTTTGACGTTTTGCGCTTGCCATCGTCGCTTAATATTTATTTTGTGTCTTCAAACCTTCTCAGCCGGCCTTCAAAGTTATTGTTGATAAGTCTCCGTGGTACCTTCTCCGCGCATGAGTCATATTATATGCGGTTATGACCTGCGCTTTGACTGATTCGATGGGTATTTTTCCTCCCCGTCTTGCATTGGTGAGTAACTGTGTTATACGGAAGGATCGTTCCACGACGCAAACGTCGACGTCTCGCACAGTTTTTTTCGTTAGCACTCGATCCTTGCCGCGGTCTAAAACACGGATTACGAACTTCGAACGTGGGGGGCAATTTTCTGTCGTCGTACGTACCTTCCTCGTCGACGTTCTCCATGGTCATGTACATAATGTATACCTCGATTCTTCGCACCACATCCTAGCGCTCTCCCAACACCGTCCCTTCTTCCCGCCCCTACAAATCCTATCCCCTTCTTCTTCTTCTTTCCGTTCCTCCTGGACACTCACCACCATGGGTACCCATGGGCATACCCATGGGCACGCCCTCCTTCCTTGCCGCGGTTAAAACACCGACTTCGAACTTCGAACGTGGGGGGCAATTTCCTCTCTTCGTACGTACCTTCCTCGTCGGCCTTCTCCATCGTTATGTACATAATGTATACCTCGATTCTTCGCACCACTTCCTTGCCTCTCCCAACACCGTCCCTTCTTCCCGCCCTTACAAATCCTATCCCCTTCTTCTTCTTCTTTCCTTCCTCCTGGACACTCACCACCATGGGTACCCATGGGTACCCATGGGCATCCCCATGGGTGCCCATGGGTTGGGTACCCATGGGTGCCCATGGGTATACCCATGGGTGCCCATGGGTACACATGGGTACACATGTCACACCCATGGGTACCCATGGGTACATCCATGGTACACAAGGGTTCCCATGGGTACCCATGGGCACGAATAAGGATAATTTACATCACCCGTTTTTTGTCGCGTAACATACCGCGCAACCTCACGGTATACTAGGTTTCAGTATTGCACCCCCGCCCCCGCCCCCCAATGGGTCGGGCGGCAACAACCAGACGGATGGCGGCGAGGGTTCGGGAGGAAGAAAAGTATAAGAAGGACGAACGACTGCATTCTAGTGAAACAAAAGATAAATTTACACTCGTGAAAGAAAGGGCCAAGCACTTGTTCGGCCTACCAGTAACTGTTTCCAACAGATATCATACTCTCGCAACTGCAAATTACAAGTTCCTCGAGATCCAGAGGAGTTTGATCCTTGGTGTGGTAAAACATGACATCAACAACGTCCATCAAGATTTGGTTTTTGAAATCTCAGAAAGTGTCTACTCTAAATAGGGATGGCGGAGAACCTACCAGAGTTGCCGTGCGGACCTGCGTATAGTCGACAACATGAGGCAGTTCCTGATACCGCCACAAACCCATTCGTGCAGTAGGTACTGGGCAGCAACAACAAGCGTTCATGCTCAGCTATGTGGATGAATGTAGAGGAACCCAACCTATGTCAAACTACTGTTTACGGGCAACCATACGTATGTACGTGTATGCCCCGTAGATCCTCACACACATGTACACGTCAAGGGATGGCGCTACGGTCCTTAACATCCAAAGCGACACACGTTAAAGGTGTGCGACACAATAACCCACATGCGCAGCAGTCGGTATCCAAGCTCTTCACTTCCCATTCCATGAAAGCCGATAGTAAGCCCACAATTCCCCCCTGCACCGGGCTTTTCTTGCCATTCCCATCCCGCGGGGCGAATGCGTCGCCACGTACAGCCCTGACTTTTTGAGGTCACAACAAACAGGTAGCAAGGCTTGTGCTCGAAGTCTTTGTGTGGTTTCAGGCTGCCTCATATTGTGTGACCATGTCTCACACCTCCATGAGAGGTTCATGTCCCATCTGTCGGCGGCGTAGCTTATATGTAAGTTAGTTATCATGGTATCACCGCGGGTTTTGACTACGTTGCATGATCCCCCCTGCCCCGGCAACATAGCCCAGCATACTCAACCTACATTTAATGGTCGCACCTCCTCGACATGCCCGGGAAATTCTCGCCTCTAATGATGTCCTCGTTCAGAGTACACCCCTCTGCTAAGCTAGACCCCATGTTACGGCCTATTCTCTTCTACGTGGCAACAAAACCGTAGACCACCACTATTTTTAACGCGTCTTTCGCTTCCTCCGCGATTTGGTTTCCATGCTACGGGTGCCTGCGTTACCGGCTTCAAGCGCTCTTCAAGTATTGATTTCGAGAACGTCAAACACTGGTGTTGACATTCAAAAGATTGCACAGCTAAACGGTTCCATTCCAAATGACGACCTTTGTCCTTCATATCCTGGCCTACCTTACCATCTCCCTCCCTAACCCTCCTTTTGCAGCTGCTCCCCAGGCTACGGGCGAGCTCATCCTGAGCATCGCCGTCGGACAGCTCCGGGAGTCCGACACGTCGTGGTTCATCAACACCGCGCAGCTGGGACTCGTGTCGACGACGTTGTGCCGAGATGCGAGAGTGTTCCCGGTGGCGAAAGCCACAGTAACCCACAGAGGGATGCTGGATCCTCTCCTGAGGAGTACCCTAGGCGACGAAATTTACCAGGGGCCGACATACGATAGAGAATTGGTAGAGTTGCTAACCAAGCTGAAGCCATCGACTGCGGTTGCGATTACTTGGTCGACATGTACGTCAGCCTCTTCTTTTAACATGTTCCACGACAACATGCACGGCGTCAGGATGCTGCCGATTTCCGCGGCCTTATTCTCCGCTAGCGGGCAATCACATGTTCGCATGTTGCCGCCGAGTAACTTGCGTGTATTTCGGGCCAATGGTTTTTTCGATTCGCCCATGGACGGAGTGGTGTGGCCGGCCACCGTTGAGGTGATGTCGTTCGGATCCGGTTGCGAAAGCTGCTTCAACCAGCCACTCCAAAGTATCAGTATGCCTCCTAATTTGAAGCAACTTTCGATAGTAAGCACATTCAACAGGTCCATCGAAGGTGTGACTTTCGTAGACTCCATCGAGGACATTCGTCTAGGAGGATGCTTCAACCAGCCAATCGCCGCAGTCCGGTGGCCCAGTAGCTTGCAACGTTTGGCGTTTGGTACGTGCTTTGACCAGCCGTTGACCGGCTATCATTGGCCGAATGCATTGACCGCTCTGACGGCCGGTGATGCGTTCCAGCAGAATCTGCTAGACGTTATCTGGCCTGGTTCGCTGCAGTATCTCACCTTGGGGGGTGCGTGGAACGGGGAGCTGAGGCCTCCTGTGGAACTCCCTGCCACGCTCAAGGTCCTACGGTTGGGGGGGAGTTTCAACAGCCCAATACACGGCATACAGTTGCCTGAGGGGCTGCAGGAGGTGTCGTTCGCCTTAAAGTTCAACCAGAACCTTGATGCCGTTCATTGGCCCGGGAACTTGCGTAGAGTTGTGTTCCCGGATGATTTCGACGACATGGTTTCCGTCGAACGCGCTAAGTGGCCGTCCACGCTAGAAGCTTTGGAGTTTGGGTCAGGCTGCGGGTGGCGTGTAAGCGACACCACTTGGCCTACGAGCCTAAAGACGTTGGTGCTTGGGGGTACGTTCAACACGAAGGTTTACACCTTGCAGTGGCCGCCTGGATTGGAGTCGCTTGCCTTCGGGGGATCATTCAATCAGTCGATTGACACTCTCGAGTCATGTTGGGCTCCTACCCTAAAGGAGTTGTCGTTTGGCAAACGCTTCCAACAACCACTGTCAGGCGTACGTTGGCCGAGAGCTATAGTCGAACTGAGGTTTGACGGGATGTCTACGGGTGACGGTTTTACGTGTGGTTGCATTTGGCCAAGGTCGCTGAAGAGGGTTCAATTTAGAGATGCATCTTTGACTCGTTGAAAGGATAAACTCTTTAAGCGCGCAGTACTATGCGGGGGAATGCGTGGTGGTGGACAGCTCCATATTTCGTGATGAATGATCGTGGTTTTGTAGACCAGGGCCCCCGAGCTCGATCTGGCACGGTGGGGTGAAGAGGTTTACGAATGACGCCCCGTGGATGTCCCGACGCGGGGTATTCACTGGTTTTCTTTGTGGGACTTCAGTCGTTCGTGTTGTGCCACGTTTGTTTCTCGCAGTCGTTTGGCGTTTTCAATCGAAGTATGGAACGACTTCTTACCATCAGCGGGTCCTCCAAGGTGATTCTCTCCCACACTGGAAGTAACATCCTTGCGGCTGCCTGCTTCATTTACAGTAGTCGTTATCTGTTGCCATGTTCTCGTATACCGTGTATCGGCAAGAAGAGCGTCCGCGGGTGTGTTTTCGGTGAGAGGCTTCAAGGTGACGACAACCGCGTACGTACGTACATTACCATTTTTGCATGACCTTCCCAGGTTTCTAATGGTGGCGTCCAACTTGGTCTGGCGACAGTCTTCCCAATTTTCGTCGTGAGACGTATACGACACTGTTCATTGCACGCAGAGTAATAAGATTTACACTTTCGGTATCGTTCTTCCGTACAACTACAACCATCCAAGGCTACACAGGAGGGGGTTAACACCGGTGTGTGGACAAGAATAATCTAATCCTTGTCGGCAGCTCCTGCGTACGGCAACAAATAGCACGTATTTACAAGTAATAAAGCGTTCAATGTCCCTTGTAAGTACCAAAGCACGTGGTTCAGTCTTGTAGCCGGTCACGAGGAAAAAAACTTGAACCAGAGCTTCACGCACCAGGTGTTGCGACACGTCATTCCATGTACACTGTTCGTGGCTGCCAACCTCCGTGAGAGGTTGTGCCAGCGGACTGACTCCACTTCCTGTCAGCTACAGAGGCTGGCACACCGCTAGAAGCCTTCTATGTGACCACCTCGCTAGTTGTCTCTGCGATACTCTCTCTCTGGCACGCTAAGACTCTGTGGACACAAGGTTTGAACAGAATGGTAACATATGCGACTCCTCCTCTCGACCGAGGGGGCCCCGCAGTACGCAGTGCGTTCCGGGTACCCCAATAAAAACAGTATGGCAATTCGAGTTGTTTCAATAAACCTCGGTATGTTTTGTCTACGCCTTTGCCTACGCCTTAAACAAACCTGCCCTTCTTGCACGAGGACGACGACAAGAGTGCCCACGACAACAAAAGCAATCTTTCGGAAGATGTGGCGCATAGAACCCTCCGTTGACAAGGCTCCTCACGCATAAATATTTTCTACCACGAGCATTACCTTCTTTTCTTCTCGTTTTATCCAAAGAACACACCACACTTATTGCATTCGCCGTACACTGCGACACAACCCCAAACAAACACACAGATGTTCTACGTTATTACCAAAGTTGGGTGCACACGCTCAGCCTACTTGAACTGCTGCGCAGCGTATCACCGTCCCCGCCGCAAAGTCTAAAAGGCCAACGGTGCTATCTATGGACTCTGCGGTGACGCTTGGGGCGGCAGCAGCAACGGAGTCAGCATGATGTACAAGTTGTGGCCATGAACAAAAGCGGAGAGTCGATTTATTCGCTGTTGGTGCGTACACCAAGGCTGTAAACTGTGACCGGGGCGGCAACTCACGGGCGCTAACCCTCACGCGCCCCCGATACCCCTTCGCTGGGGGGGACGCGACCACGACCATAATGCCATCTGTCTAGAGTAGTAGCGTTTCCGGCTACCTGCCCTTGGTAGCTGATGACCTTCCGCTTGAAATACGTGCTCCGGGATCTTTACACTTCGTATCTACACATTTCCTCCGTCAGTTATGCCTTCAAATATGTTGCAAGGTGATGTATCATCGCCTTTCTTTGTCATGGGATCTAAGCATAGTGCAGGTATCCATCCAGTTTACGCGAGGTTGAACGGTAAGAACAGGCGCCGCACGCTTACGAGTACCAGCCATGCGCAGTGTTGCATCGGGTTACTCGCTGTGTGCCCCCGAGAAAGAGAGTGACTGCCGAGAGGAAGAAAATGCCGGGTGCCGAACCCAAAGTGTCCACAACCATGAGTACGTAAGCATACATCTAACAGAGGGTTTATTTTGTTTTCTTTCGAATTGCTTCATTATTTCTTCGGTTTCTAGGCTACGTGTTGGGGAGAGAGACGCACGAAACGCTCATCGTCTCTCCGGCCGCGTTAGCTGCAAAGGCCGGCGTCAACTCTTACAAATCCATCTCTCTCCCCACAAATACTAGCCGGGGGACTACGACTGCAAACGCAGGAGTCCCAAAACTGACCAAGTCCTCAAATGGTACACACCATTCTACAACACCTGACTAGATACCGAATATTCCCGAACTTATGCCCCCACCTTCGAAAGAAAAGGGATGGGAGGGCGGGATTTTCTAAACTGCCGCCGCTACTGCGTTAGGCGGCTGCTGCTGTCCTTCCGTTGCTTCACGCGCTCTGTAGCTGTCACACGTTACCCCGACTTTGCTACAGCCCCTGCGTGGACTCGATCACGGAATGACACCCCCAACTATAGACTAATAATTCCAAACACCGTGACCCTGGGTTTCCGGTAGAAAATGAAGCCAAATTCTAATTCGACTGTTACAAAATAAACACCAGTTTATTCTATCTGCTTCGACGAACAAACCTT
>FN648633.1:13574-42851 GCA_000310025.1 Ectocarpus siliculosus | reverse complement strand
GAGAGTGAAGGAGTGGATATAGGATTGATGGACTTTCCCACCCGCCCGCCCTCGTCGCTCAGGAGAGAGGGGGGGGGGGGTCAGGTTGCACAAAATCGGTCGGTCACGACAAGCGCCCACAAAAAATTATGAATCTTTTGTCATTTTGTTTTGTGGAGAACATTCATATGTTGTATGTTGGGGTGAGGAGAGAGGGTCAGGTAGCCCCACAGGGGTGGAGGCTATACGGGTTGGCTGAGCTATTAACTTGGGGGAATGGAGCGGAGACCTGAAGGGTATTCAACGCGAGGGTTGAGGGTATCGTTTTTCTTTCGTCTGTCGGTGTTCCACACGGTGTCCCGAATGTTTAATTCAGTATAGGCGTACGTCGAAGAAAAAAAATGCCAGAATTCTTGAACTTATCAAACTTAACCGTGTCTGTATCATGTAGTTCCTGTCCCACTGCTATGAACGGCCCCGGCATGACTCCCCGGCCACCCACCTACCCCCCGCTCGCGCATCATCGACTTTCATTTGCTTGGAAAGATGTGCCCCACGTCCCGCACTACGCTCTTTTGCTTACAGTTGGTTTAGATGGGAGCCCGTGTATTGTTTCGCTCCCAGCTGTATGTTGGCTCAACACGAGCCGAGCGAGAGAGAGGGAGAGAAACCAGGCACGCCTTCTGGTCCCCGAAGGGTACATGTACCCCCCTGTTCACTTTGCCCCGCACACCTTCCGTTCTTTCACCTCAAAGGAGGTGTAGGCAGGAAGGAAGCCAAGGTATTGGCCTCCAAACCTGGCAAACCCCTACTATATTAGCCCTCTTTCCCCTGTTCTATCTAGGCTGCTTTCCCTTGTACGTGAACTCTCGAGAAAGCGATTGTACCCCCACAGATGGTCCAGCAAGTCGATGGGTTCGGTAATAGTGGTTTGTGCTGACAAGCAGGACGCTACACAATCCTTACCTATCGCCTTGTTTCTGCTTGCTCTGATATCAATCACGTCTTCGGCCGACGCGCGACTTCCCTGCCTTTTAGGTGATGACTCACATCATGTTCCAGGTGGTGCATTGGCTCGTTGAAGTCCTCGACGAGGACCGCCGGCAGTACAACAAAGAGAACCCCGACGAGAGCCAGGGGTCCGAGGGACAGCTGGGGGGGCCTGAACTGCTGCATGTTTACGAGGCTCCGGGGTTCAACGCCATGCTCCGAGCAGCTGACTGGGCGGACAAGTAGCGCACTCCGGCGTGCGGAGGAGGAAGGAACGGCGGCGCGCCTCCGAGCAAGAAGAAGATCAAGCGGAAGTACCTCGATACTACCAACGACCAGGTCTTCAACCAGACGTGAGTGTAGTGTTGCCTCCTCAAGGACAACCAACAGAGAGTCTCCGACGACGTGCTACCCCGGCCGTACCCGGTCGATCTATGCACACTTTATTGTCACTCACAAGGCTAGGCTTTCACACATCGGACAGATCCTGAGCTAGCTCACCTTGTGTCCTTCAGGTCACCACCGAACCAACATTCCACGATCACCTATGTCCTTCAGCTCACCTCTGGCAAACATACCCTGATCGCCTATGTCCTGCTCGCCTCCCGTACGTAGGGGTCCAACGAAATATAATGAAGCGAGCGCGAAAAAGAAGGGGAGGAGAGAGAGAGAGAGGCAAACAGGTGTAGTTAGATATGGATGTAGCCTATTTAGGCCACCACACAGAGGCAACCACTGCCACTGCACACACACACACCTCACCCGCCACCACCAGCCAGACGTGAACGCCGGACGTTATTTGATGGTGTAAACGAGAAGCTCTCAAATCTGTTGCTTGCTGCTGCTGCTGCTGCTGTGTGGATGTACACTACTTACTTTCCTTGCTGACTCTGCTAGCAGCATGCAACAGGCTCTAAAAATATCGCCCCGATGGCCCCTAAGTGTGTACGCGTCATTGTCTCGCTGTTTCGGGGTGCATCTGTTGTGGATAAAGATTGGCCTGTCGGCAGTCGACGGAGAAAGACCGCAGTTTGACTGACTTGTGTGCACTCGCTTTTCCTCGCTTTTACGCTGCCAGCAGCAGGCGACGGGCTCTGACAGTCTCGCACCCGAAGCCTCCTATGATGTGTACCTTTGGCTGGCCTTGGTCTACAGCAGTCTCGTGTGCTGCTGTGCTTGTTGTCTCGTGTGTTGTCTACGTGTGTGTGCGTGTCATCATGTATGTGCTGCTGCTACCGCTTCTGTTGCTGTGCTACGTCTTTCAGGGGATTCCTGCTCGGCGGCGTGAAACAACCAGTCAATATTCTACACATATCTCTGTCCTACATTATCGACATGTGATTGGTGGGAGCGCGGGTAACAACTCGCCTCCACCCCTCTCAAACATCGATGATTTTTATTTGTGTCTTCCTGTCCAACATAAAAATGCCCTACGTATGGGCCCGGTTCCCTATGTCCTCGAGATCACCTCGGGGAAACTTACACCGAACACCTACTCGGAGTATGCCCTAACGATCAACAGGGACATATCATAACCCTCAACAAAAGAGCAATTTAGCTCGATCTGCGTGGATCTGATCGGTCCTATGTGTGAAGGCTTTGGACCATGAATTTTCTACCGGTGTCTGATGACTGTGGACGTTTTGGGGGCTTTGCAATCGCCCTCGGGACACGGGCTGAGCGTCGCCTCCTGTTCTCTCTCGGCTCGCGCCCATTTCCCTTTCTTGCAGGGTGCGCACATTTTTGGGCAATTGCGTGTCCAAGATCGCCAAAGACAAGAAGCTGACGCCGGATAACATTTCGTCCAAAGCAGACGTGGACATTTTCTTCAAGCCGTACCTGACGGTTTCGAGTCCGGCGTCGGCCGCGGCTGGATCAGCTGCTGAAGGGGCGGCGACGGGAGCAGCTGCCGGAGGGGCAGGAGCAGCAGGAGAGGCTTCTGGATAGAAGCTGTGCCCTCTTGGCCTGTACCACAGCCTGTTCAGAACCCCCCGTGCGCGGCGAAAGTGAACGCAGGTGGGAGGCCGCAAGGTGGAACCATCGACCGACCATGTCTCTTCGGACGCGAGTCGCTGTGGTTTGGTTTGGCGTGTGCCTAGCTTTCTTTTGCGCGCACTGCCAACAGAAGGCATTTTTGTTTCGTTTTTTCCCGTGATGGGAGAAGTGACGACGCTTGCTGCATTTTTTTATTTTAGTCGTGGGGGCGCGGAATTTTGTAGACTTGCGGATGATCATGTAAATTATGAGAGATCACCTCGTCGTGTTCATCTCCTCATGTGTACAATAGTGTGAGGTCGTCGACGCTGCAGGGCGGACGGTGCACTAGTCGAGTGGTAGGGTACTCTGCGCGTAGAAAAAGACGGTCTTGTTCCGTTGTTGTTGTCGACGTGGGTGTCTTTAATTTTTGGTTTCGTATTTTTGTCTGTGACTGCAGACGGTGCTGTGTTTTGTTTTTGTTAGCGCGGGCGGGGGTTCTGTAAAACTACGGGTGATCATGTGTTTGTCGAGAGAGGCTCAAGGGATGCGTGTGCATTCTGTTCATTTGTAAAATAATGCGAGGTCGTCGACGTTGCACGGCGGACGGTGCCGGTCGAATGGCACAGGGTTTGGTACCGTTGTTGTTGTGGTACATTGTCTTAGTTTTTACACCTGGACTGTCGTAGAGAGGGTGGTTACTCTTCTTTCTGTGGTGTTTTAGTCGTGGCTGACGGAGGAGGTGCGCGAAGCCGCGGACTTTCCTCTCGCCAAGGACTTTGTATGTTTTTTTGTGAGTACGTCTTATCCACGTGTTTGTTGCTATCTGGTGGTCTGACCCTTGCCGGGTTCGACCAAGAAAGCTCGCGGGGTGTTGTTCAAGTATCTGAATCATGTATATGCACGTGTAAAATATTGAGTTCCTCGAGGACGGTACATAGGCTGCGCGTAGAAGTAGAGAGGGGTGTCTCTTCTTGTGCCCCTGCATGCGGGGGCGTTTCTAGTGTTGTGGTCTGCGGGTGTTCGATTGTGTCGGTTGTTTTTGCTTGTCTTGTGATGGAGAGAGTGAGAAGGCGGGTTATGGTGATATCTCGGTGTGCGTTTTGTAGCATATGCTGTGTCTCTTGTAGCGACCATTCTCTTGGTTTTATGGTGTCTATTCTTGTGAGTTACATGTGGTGGCGCTTCGTGTTGTAGCCTGTCATCTGGAGAGGGTGGAGGGTGGCGATGGTGACTCATGTGTCGCGTTATTTTTTTGCCATGGGGGGAGTTGAGCGTGTATTTCCGCTACGGACTCCATTGTACTTGCGGGTATGTTTCTATTACTGCATGAGTTTGTTGCCTTTTTGCCGATATACCTTTCGCGCTGTGCGTCGGTCTACTCTAGAGAGGCACATATTGCATCGAGAAGAGTCGCTGTCGCTTTTTTTGTAATTTACAAGCATGTATGTGTGGATTCGCGGGAAAAGGAAGAACTCTATATCCATCTCTTACTGTCCTCGACCACGACGGCTGTGAGGTGCCGGGGGCGGGGGCGGGTACGACCTTCGCGTTGTCGGCCTTAGCGAACGAACGTGACTGGCTAACTATCTCGTACATTCACCGAGCCTGCCAGTCGAAGTGCTCAGAGCACCTTGGCAATCTCACGCTCGCGAGCTAGCCTTGCCAAACACATCGTAGGCAATGAGCCTTGCCAATATCCGGGTCGAGCTTGCAATCCCACTTTCGCGAACAAGCTTGCCAATCGCCAATCGCGCGCTCGCGAACTAGCCTTGCCAATCTCATGTTCGCGAACAAGCTTGGCAAGCACATCGTAGGCAATGAGCCTTGCCAATCACAAGTTCCCGAACTAGCGTTGCCAATGTCAAGTTCGAAAACGACCTTGCCAATCGCCAATCGCACGCTGGATATAACTAGCCTTGCCAATCTCAAGTTCGAAAACGACCTTGCCAAGCACATCGTTGGCAATGAGCCTTGCCAATCTCAAGTTCGAAAACGACCTTGCCAATCGCCAATCGCACGCTGGCTGTAACTAGCCTTGCCAATCTCACGTACGCGAACGAGCTTGGCAAGCACATCGTAGGCAATGAGTTTGCCAAACCGTTCTTCTGTCAGGGGTTGCCAAGGTTGGTGAAGGGACGGAGGTTGGACAACCCAACGGACTCTTCAGGGGGGCTCGACCTTGCCGATGACCCCCCCCCCCCCTTGCCGAAAAATCCCCAAGGGGGTTCAACCTCCACCTGTGTACTGACGGTCGCAAGCATATCGGCGTATGCTAAAGGCAGAGTCTGCTGCGGGCAAAACATGGACGTGTCTCGCAGGGATTTCGTCATGAGGCAACTGCTTGTGAAATGATGGCTATACAAAGACGTGTAACAGCCAACATTTGTGACAAACAAATCTACTGACGGTCGCAAGCATAGCGGCGTATGCTAAAGGCAGAGTCTGCTACGGGCAAAACATCGGCGTGTCTCGCAGGGAGTTCGTCATGAGGCAACTGCTTGTGAAATGATGGCTATACAAAGACGTGTAACAGCCAACATTTGTGACAAACAAATCTACCAACGGTCGCAAGCATATCGGCGTATGCTAAAGGCAGAGTCTGCTGCGGGCAAAACATCGGCGTGTCTCGCAGGGATTTCGTCATGAGGCAACTGCTTGTGCATGATGGCTACACAATAGCGTGTAACAGCCAACATTTGTGACAAACAAATCTACCGACGGTCGCAAGCATATCGGCGTATGCTATAGGCAGAGTCTGCTGCGGGCAAAACATCGGCGTGTCTCGCAGGGATTTCGTCATGATGCAACTGCTTGTGAAATGATGGCTATACAAAGACGTGTAACAGCCAACATTTGTGACAAACAAATCTACCGACGGTCCGACACCAGAATGTAACAGCCAACAGCGGAGCGGTGAGGCATAGACTAACAACCTCATCGGTGCGTGTGGGAGTACATCCGAAGTATTTTCTCAAAGGCTTCAGTATTAGTGAGGGTATTGTGGGAATATAAAATTTAGCAGCCAGTAGGCAACCCTTCAACTGTATGTGAGTGTGCAGCGGGCATCGGTGAAATGACCACACCGCGGTAACAGCCAGAAGGTGTAACCGTAGTCACGGACAACAACAAGCTGTGCGTGTGTGTTGCCGCAGCTGCCACTACAGATGGGGGGAACTATGGACGGGTTACGTACATATGTATGCCACCAATCATTCATGATGTTTCGTAAGGTATGACATACTTCCATGATGTGAGGACCGGGCAACAGCGGCAGGCCTTTATCAATAGAGCGGCAACATGAAACACCAGATAGCCATGGTTGGTTGTTGTGGGCACGCATTCTGTTAGTGTCCGCAGAATACATACTTCAGTATATATGTACACATGTAGATCCGTGCCAAGAAGGGCTTCGAAAAATTTTTTTTTCCGACGTGCATACAGTACACATGCACCCCCGACATCGAAGTGTGAACCACCAGTATGGTACGACCAGACCTTCATCGTAGTCTTCTAAAGAGAAGCGCGTGTAGCTCGTACTCAGATGCACGAGAGGGCGTGAGGATTCGCACAACCTAACAACAACAACAACCAACAGAAATGTGCCCCCTTTTTTTTTTTTTTTTTTTGAACACTTTCATCACTTTCAACACTTGGCATATTTTATAGAATATTGAATATTGAGCAGCGCACCTCTGGTTTTGCGTGCGCTCGAGTCAGCAGAGCGATCAGCTCGCGGTCGTCCCTCTCGTGCGGGCTCTCCGCCCTCCCGCTGCTGTCGCTCGGCCCCCCACTCAGGTCAATCTGTGCTTGCATTCGCTGCGCCAGCTCCGCATCAGATAAGTACGTCGCCGGGGCGGCGGCCGGGGCGACAGCAGCCGCCGGTGGCGCTGCCGTCGCGGACCGCGCCGCCGAACCTCCGAAGTGAGCAGGCAGAACAACGTCCTTTACTGCTTCCAGCAGCACACAGCCTTCTGACTGCAAGAGGCGGCCATGGCGGAGCGCGAGTTCCACCGTGTACTCGGCCAAGAGCTTCTTCGCCTCGGCCTGGCGATAGGCAACGGACTTGTCGCCCGCCCGCGAAGTGGCCACCTTCCTGGCGCGCGCCAAAACTGCCGTGTAGGTCTCCGCCCCGGCAAGGGGCGGCAGCCGAGTGGCCACCTCACCCAAACGGAGGACCAACTCCTCCACAGTGCCCTGATCGCAACCGAGCCGGTTGCGGTCGAACACCCGCCCAAGGTCCAGCGTTGCCCCTGCTCCCGGCACCAGCGCCGTGTAGCACGGCAGAGCGTAGGCCGCCGTGGTCGCGTCCGCAAACGCGGCCGTCTGGCGGTCGGGCCGGGGAGGCAGCCCAGGTGGAGGCGGGGAAAGCGGTCCCATCGGCGCGCTGGCAGCCGCTGGGGCCGCGGCAGCCGCCGCCGGGGCAGCAGCCGCTGAGGAAGAAGGCGCCGCCGCTGAGGAAGCCGTTTTAGGAGAAGCAGCCGCCGAAGCCGCCGCCGTGGCGCGCCGCGTGTTGCGAGGCGGCATGTTACGACTCTCAAATATATCCCTTCTCCTCGATAGCTCCGGCGTATTTCGGGAGAGAAAAGGGGGACTGAACTAGGTGGGGTCATTTTCCAACATCCTTTCTGGAATATCTGACTCTTCTCGATTTCGTTCCGAAATCTAGATGCGTCTCAAATCCGAGATTTCCTGTTGGAAATTGTGGGAATCCCTTCATTCCGAGAGAGCCACAGGTCGGCATCCGGCCTTTTCTTTTTTTGTATGCACTTTTCTTATACGCAATTTTCTGTTGTATTATTGCTCGTGGCCTAGGATCATTTAATCTAAGTATTGGATTTTGGATGAGGCCTCCAGCTCCGGCCTGTGGTCCCACCCATACTTTCCTTGTCCCGTCTTCTTCGCGACCACTGACCTGGAGCGTGGTTGAGCCACCCAAACTTTCGTATTTTCAGCTATGGGATTAAACCGGCGTACGGGGGGGGCATACGCTGCAAAGGCGGCTCCCAATGCCAGAGACAACGGCTCCTCGTGGAAAGCCGTATAGTTCGCCGCCCCCCCGCCGTGTGAAGGACGGCCCAATGTTTTGTAGTTCTTCACCATCGGTTCCGGTCTCTAACCCCCATCGGCACATCTCCTTTCACGCTAAGCCGGGCGTGGGTCTGGTCAAATCCCTCCTTGCCCTGAAATGTTGCATGGAAAAAGAGGGCTGGTCGGCAGGCCACAGTTGCGCCTGAAGAGCCACCGTATCCTGGGCCGCAGCGCTTCAAGATCCACTGCTATCATCATCGAGCACCGCAGACGCAAGCTGGCGGAGAATAAGCTCCACGCCACAGCTTGGCCCGCGTGGATGTAGCCCGCTATGGCTCTGACTGCACAAATGTTCCTAGCGGTGATCCCGACTAACAACAGCTGCAGTGCTGGTGGTGAATGTGAGGCTCGTGTTTACCGTCGGACTGGCACCAAAGGTTCTGAGCCCCGACGTAGAGTTAAAGTCGTCCCCTCTGCCAAGTTGCTCGTTACACGCCATGTTCAACTTACAGAAAGAGTCCTTGGAGAGCGACACGGCGGCAGATTGTTTTGCCCACGTGGTGCCGGAAGAACAAAACAGGCAACCGGGCGACCCCACTTCCACGCACGTGACATCATGCCCCGATCTTGTTGTCACCTTCCCCGGAGAATCGACCAAGTAATCAACCTACCGCCTTGTTCCGGGAGGCGTGAATCCAACCGATGCCGTTCAAACAAAGCGCGCATCTGACCACATCAGTGACGACGACGACGGTGTTTTGCTCCACGCGGTTGGGTGATGTCCTCTGGCAATCCTCAACACAAGTTCGTCCGTGTGCGCCCGAATGATGTTAGACGCCCTTTCGACCGCATGCGCGCTAATATATGCACGGACGGGGGCCACCCCGCCAACAGGTGCACTCTGCACCAACACGGGAAACCCGCATACGGGCGGGTATCCATCTACAGACATAAGTGTATGGGTCACGAGGAACATGACTTCTGACTTCGCACGCAATCATCGCCCAGTCAGGATATCGCCAACGCTTGAGGATGCCAAGCCAAACAACACTCCGACCTCTGCCATGTGCGCGACCTCGACGGAGCGGGCTGTCGCTATTATAGTTGTACACGGGGGAAAACCTGCAAATTGTGCATGGTGAAATTGTGCATGGTGCGGTTCGTCGCCACCCGCAATTGAAGGAGTCTACTACCTACTGGATGCCGGCGTTGAACAGGACTCGGTGCGTCGGAGATGATTCGGGAGTGGTTGGCGGTTCAAAGACGGCGCATACACCGGCGAGCCATGTCTGCATGCGGTGACGGTTCGAGCATCCACAGTGCTCCCTTTGGTGGCATCGTGCCGCCCAGGCCAGTCTTTCGATGTGGCGACTGGGGCGAGGCAGGTCGGGCGTACTGTGTACACAGCGCATGTATACCCGAGATATCATGATCACCAACGAGTTTCAGATGAGCAGGTTTTGGGGCAAATGAATGCCGAAACGATGCAACTATCAAGACTGGAGCAAACAAACCATGCCCAGGAAAAGACACGCGCAACGCAGCGCCGGGCCCACTACTACCTACGACGACGGAGTCGTTGTTCCTACGTGAGGGAGTAGGCCGCACTGCTATTGCGGGTGCGCCTGTGCAGTGTGCGTCAATCGATGGGAAAGGATCGGAACCTTCGCCCGATTTATGTATTTCCGAGCATCGGGTGCTAAGGCAACGCCGGTACGATGCAACTATCCAGGCTGGGAGCCGAGAAAACATGGCACAGCACAGACACTCGTAACGCAGCGCCGGGCCCACTACTACATGCAAAAATGGACCTGTTGTTCCTAGGTGAGGGAGTAGGCCGCACTGCTATTGCGGGTGCGCCTGTGCAGTGTGCGTTAATCGATGGGAACGATTCGGAGCCTTCGCCCGATTTATGTATTTCCGAGCATCGGATGCTAAGGCAATCGTCGGTACGATGCAACTATCCAGGCTGGGAGCCGAGAAAACATGGCACAGCACAGACACTCGCAACGCAGCGCCGGGCCCACTACTGCTTGCAACAATGGAGCTATTGTTCCTAGGTGAGGGAGTAGGCCGCACGGCTATTGCGGGTGCGCCTGTGCAGTGTGCGTTAATCGATGGGAAAGATTCAGAACCCGCGCCCGATTTGTGTATTTCCGGGCATCGGATGCTAAGGCAATCGTCGGTACGATGCAACTATCCAGGCTGGGAGCCGAGAAAACATGGCACAGCACAGACACTCGCAACGCAGCGCCGGGCCCACTACTACCTACGACAAACGGAGCTGTTGTTCCTACGTGAGGGAGGACAAACGGAGCTGTTGTTCCTACGTGAGGGAGTAGACCGCACTGCTGCTGCGTGTGCGCTTGTGCATTGTGCGTCAATCGATGAGAAAAGTCGGGAAAAGCCGCGCCCGATGTACATAGAACTGCCGAACATCGGGTGTTAAGGCACATGCCGCTGGGATACCTGAAACATTCGGGGGGAACCCCACACCGGTGAACCGACGAGCGGATGTTGATTGGCCCCAAGCCGAGTGCTGCTGGATGAGCACGGCTGTCCCGGTTGACAATGTGAAGAGATGGTAAAGTCGTTTTATTGGTCGTCCTCGTAGACACAAGCAACGGAAGAGAGTGGGCACCCAGGTGCATCACAAACACCGAGGCACGCGAGCAACAGTCGCAAGACGCATTCGGAACTCGGAATACATGACAACAAGGAACGCGCGACAACTTGCCAAAGGTCCTACTACCGGAGATACCCCGAAGATACAAATGACCGATGGACGGTCACGCACTTGCGCACCTGCATAGCTCAAAACCACACATGAGCACTACCGCAGTAATGTAGCCTTCGTAAGGATGGCATAATCCACCTCACGAACACCCTCCCTGATTCTGTACATCATAATGAATGCTCTCAAAACCAAAGCGCTCAGGGTACCATAGAAAACTCCAAAAATAAACAAAAATAAAACAAATGAAGGGAAACCCGGCCACCGGATCAAAACCCCACGGGTCATCCTGCTGATTGAACTATCAACACAATCAACACAGCTGTCACAAAGTTGCAAACCTACACGTCTACAACTGTCAGGCATTTGTACTACCCCTTTTCAAGTAGTCCCCTCCCAGCCAACAGGATCCCTACTGTATCGAGTTGCTGTCAGCACCGCGACGCGCCTAAGGCCACAAGCACCAATGCCAAACTGCAGCGGAAAAACGTAAAACCTAACGCTACATCGCTTAATGACATTTTTATAGAGGGCGATCAACCAAGAGGAAGATCAAGCAGTATCTCAACCACAACGGTACCCCGCTTCGAGAGACACTGGACCTAGACATTTTTTGCTACCCCTTCACAAGTAACTCCCTCCCAGCAACAGGATCCCTACTGCTGTATCCAGCTGCTGTTAGCAACGGGGCGCGTCTACAACCAACCCCGATCACCATTGTCGATCACATGACAGTGAGGGGTGCCCCCCTCGGTCTGTACATCAATGAAAGATCATAAAAAAAGGGCAATCAACCACATGTTAGGGGAGGGTGCCCCCCTCAGCCTACACATCAGAGGACGATCGAAGCAGCATATCAATCACAAACAGTTCATCAACCAGCCTGCTGGTACCTGCTAATATGAGAGACGCTGGTAGCCATCTATCACGAAAAAAGGCATCATTCATCAGCCCTCCCTGATTTCAGGCAAAATATCCCGGTGAAACTGTAGACACCAGGAAATAATTCCGAACATCATCAATCAAATTGGTGTGACCGCAGTGCCCTGCGGATCACCATTCCTCAAAGTGAGACGACAACCGAATGCCACACCATCCTCAGTATTTCATCGTGCAATAAGCCTCGTCATGGCTCAACCTACGCGGTTAGTTACTGAGATGCGCGTGGTATACCGGACAGGCAACATCGAGTTTCGTGGACTGCGTTCGTATCCCGATCAAACACACAAGAAAAAAACAACGAGCGAACGGCGGAAAAGTAACAGGCCAGAAAAAATTCCCCTCTGTACTTTCGTCAGTCGTATCATCAAAATCGGCTCTTTATGGGGAAATGCCGACGAGCCGAATTGCACGCAAGGCACGAAAGGGAACGGGCGTTGATGCACCGCTGGGAAAACAGATCTAGACAACATCAGAGTGCTTCGTATGCGACGTCCAACTCGACACCACCGACTCCAACTTCAATCGCGGTGACTGCAGTTTCAGTTCTCGATGGGCAGTTTTTCGCGTTGTGCCCCTTTTTTCCGCACCTCTGGCAAAGCTTCTCTGGGCATGCACTCGCATAGTGGTCACCATCACAGACGTAGCACTTGACTCTCTTGTCGCTGGCTAAATTCGCCTCTTCGTCACCTCGGTTTTGTTTCGGACGTCTCTTTCCTCCCCCCTTCCCCTCTACTGCTACGAACGCATGATGGTTCGCTCGCCGATCACTCTTCCCCTTCTTTTTCTCCGCTTTCAGTTGCCCAGCCCGTGTGCGAAGCACTCTCAAAATCTCTTCTTCATCGAGTGTTTTCTGGGCGAGCAGCTGTTGCTTTTGAATCTCAAATTCCGGGGAAAGCGCATCGAGGAACCGTGCATACACGAGCATTTTTGGGATGGGCTGGTCGAATGCCAACTCTAGGTTAGTCACTACGGACTTGAACTCCTGGAAAAACACTCGGGGTTCCTGGTTCTTCCCTTGTTGGGCATTATAAAACTTTCCGATCAGCGAGATCTGCTCGCCGCCGGTCAAGGGGGTGAATGTTTCTTCTAACGCACGCCACGCTGCCGAGGGCCCCTTTCGATCGTACACCAGCATTTTTGTGGAGTTGTTGGATATCGCTCCGGTCAGCATCCCCCACAAATCCCGGTACGTGGCTATCTCCCCTACTTCCACTCCTTGCTCTATCATGCCATCATCGTCTACGCCTAGGACCTCAATGTCTCTGCTGTCGCTCAAGGCGCGACCCATCCCACAAGTCTGAACCTGCGTAATGAAATCGTTTCGGAACATCAGCCAGTTTTTCTCGTCTCCGTTGAAGTCCAACTGTTTCAGGCGTGGGATACGGGCATGCGAGCTGAAAGCATACCGTGAAGCTTGCTCCTCTCTGCTGATTCCTTCTCGCGAGAGAGCACCATGTGGTGTAGGCTCTCGTGGTTCCGGGCCTCGCAGTCCTCTCGCTCCCTCGAGCCCTCGTCCAGTATTCGGCGCTTGGTCCAGCTGACCCGCGCCCGGGAAGGCGTGCGTCCTCCCCTGTGACTCCCCCCCGCCGCCCGCTGCGGTCGCACTTCCAGCGGGCGGTGTCCCGGGCACTAACCTGGACAAGGTGTTCATGATGCCTTCCAGTTCCTCCGTCACCATCTTCTCCATTCTGGTGCTGGCGTCGCCCATGGCGTCGTCGATGGCCGTCCTAAGCTCCTCATGAGTCGGGCCAGCCTCGCCCCCGCCAGAGTTCCCAGAGTCGTTCGAAGACATGTGTGTCTGCCGCACGCACTAGACTATGACGTTAACGCCACAAACTCTAGAGTGTTGATTGGCCCCAAGCCGAGTGCTGCTGGATGAGCACGGCTGTCCCGGTTGACAATATGAAGAGATGGTAAAGTCGTTTTATTGGTCGTCCTCGTAGACACAAGCAACGGAAGAGAGTGGGCACCCAGGTGCATCACAAACACCGAGGCACGCGAGCAACAGTCGCAAGACGCATTCGGAACTCGGAATACATGACAACAAGGAACAAGGAACGCGCGACAACTTGCCAAAGATCCTACTACCGGAGATACCCCGAAGATACAAATGACCGATGGACGTCACGCACTTGCGCACCTGCATAGCTCAAAACCACACATGAGCACTACCGCAGTAGCCTTCGTAAGGATGGCATAATCCACCTCACGAACAGCGGATGGATTGGCGGCAAGCACCGCACCATGTCTGGCTCTTGGCGAGCGCCTGGGCCGCGGCCGGATGTATAGCGACACAGCAATCAGATGTATAACCATCGCTGACCTGCGTCAATTGAGATGGACGGCAGAACCGCCGCCATGTCTGGGAGGCGGTCGGGTGTAGGGCAACACGGCAATCGGATGAACAGCCACTTCTGGCTGGCGTACATGGGTCGACGACAAGCGCCGCCCAACACCGGACTATGTAGCGACGAGCGGCAGCCTAGCAGCCGGATGCATGGCACGTCTGTCCAACGGCCCCGCGTGTAGCAACCCCGATCTTGGTGTGCAGCGACCAACAGTTACGGCCTAGACTGAAGAAACCGGGGTCACAACGGTTGGAAGTCGGCTTACAGAGGCCGGGTGTCAACACAGCGTTCGGAATTACGATTATTGAGATGGACAGCAAGCACCGTCATCACAACGGCTAGCAGCCGATTGTACACCTGGCAACCCAGCACGGATGCACAGCTACCTCCGACTTGCATATACGGAGTGAGGCAGATCTACCGTAGTAGCGACCCACCGCTAGCTAGCGGTCGGATGTGTAGACTAACAACGCAGCACGACAGTACAGCAACTTCTGGCGTGCAAGATGGATTGACGGCAAACACCGTGCAACATTTATTTGCGGTCAGCACCGCAGCGATCCGAAGTATCGTGTAGAAATGTGTAGTCGAGGTGCCCTGTACCCAAGGGTCGTGTCTGCAGGCGGTTAAGCCTGTGTGTAGTCGTCGAGTCTGAAGTTGGTATCATTGTTGCCTCAATGGGACTTTCATTATTGCCTGCCGGTGGCACCGGAGCCTAGCTCAGTTGCAGAGGTGAGATGTTGAGGGATAGTTGGGGAGTGAACCCGGTGGGGCTCGCAACACCTCGTAATCTCGCTACAATTACAATCCTCTGCTCAACCATCAATTCATTCGTGCTCCTCGCTAGAACTCGTCACACATGTTACGTTTTACCAAACGTCACATATCACACCGCATGTACGTATCATTGCATACAGCAATCATACAGCTGCATCTATTCTACTACACACATCCTACAGCAGTAATGCGCTGTATTTCAACACGCCCCCATGATGGATGCAATGTTACGTGCACTTCAACAACCCCAGTGTTGTTCTAAATCTACTGCATAAATCCTGCAAGTCTTTTACGCACCTACTTATATTCAGTACTCTTACACTACACACGCCCCCATAATTTGTATAACGGTACGCGCGTTACTCATGCTTCAACAACTGCCTGTTCAGCTGCTATCCTTCTCCGAAATTAATTGTCCTTATATTTACTTTTTATCTTCTTATTCTCTCCTCGCATTCAGTGAACAAAGATCAGAATTTCGTCCCCAAGTTTGCTCAACTAAAAAAACTGCGTTTAACCGTTTCTACAATAGTGAAATACATTGACTACACATAGTACACCTTTCCTTCGTCGCATACAAATACTATTTACCTCAACGCTCTTAGCATGTACGTAAAGATATGCCCCTATCACAGCATTTCTCTTTCATCCGGCCAATTATTTTACCTTACCTGATACGTGCAGCAAACATCATATCATGCCTGTGATGCCTATGCCCGGGATTCACTTTATTTTCACAAAATTCACTCTTCTCTACGTTGCTGATGTTCGGTATAACTATTTCGTACGTCATGACTTTCCTTCTCATCCCGTCTCCTTCTCCAGTATAGCCATTAAGCCGTTGTTGTGTCTCCAGACGTCTTCGATGATGACGCTGTTGTTGTTGTTGTTGTTGTTGTTGTCGTCCAGGAAGTACGCCTTCTTGGTCTTGTTGGTCTTGTATGTCGTTGTTGTCCAGGTACCCCTGTCTTGTATGTGATGTCTTCCCGTGTCGTTGTTGTCCAGGTAGTCCTGTCTTGTTCTTCTCGGTTGTGGTTGGTGTGTAGTCGTCGCACCAGCTTTCTCGTGCTGTCGTTATACATCTGAAATCTGCAGTTCCGCCGCATGAAATCTCCTATTTCGTAGATCCTCCATGTGCTTGAACCAATGTCCGCAGTTTGACGAATTGGACACGTTCCAGATGCTTGGTCAATATGTCCGCAAGCTGCTCCTCACTCCTCACGAACTTTAGCACAATGTTTCCCTGGTTGACGTTCTGGCGAAGTAGCCAGTATCTCGTGCTGATGAACTTGCTGCGGCCTCGAAACATGGAGTTTCCTGCTGTGCTCAGCGCTCCCGTTGAATCCGAATGAAGCGGGATGTTGCCGCATGGAAATCCAAGTTCCGATAGTACACCTTGCAGATAAATTGCTTCCCTTGCTGCTGTAGCCATCGCGATGATCTCCGCATGTACACTTGATTGTGCTGTTAGCTTCTGCAGAGTTGATGCTGCACTGATGACGCCTCCCGCCAGTATGAAGATGTATCCAGTAGAAGAACGCTTCTGAAGTCTCTCGCCCGATCCAGCGAAGCTCGCGTCACAGTAGCACTTCAGGTCCCATTGTCCTCTCCTGAACTTTAGCGGCATATCCGGGCATCCTCGAAGGTATCGCAGCACTCTCTTTGCTCCGACCATATGTTGATTGGTAGGCTTGTTCATCCCTCTGCACAGGATCATGACGGTATATCCAATCTCCCATCTCGTCGTGTTAGTCAAGAAGAGGAGACTTCTGACTATTCCCTGGTAGAATTTCTTGTCCTCGTCACTTAAATATATAGCATTCTCCGACTCTTGTTCAATTTCTGGCCCGCATCCTGGAGTCGCCGCTGATTTGCAGTCCTTCATTTGATACTTGTCCAGTATGTTCATCACATATTTGTGTTGGCTCACTGCGATTTCTCCGTCGCTCTGAGAAATCTCCATCCCTAGTAGTAGTTCCGCTGGTCCTCCGTCCGTCATCTTGAATTTGTCCGATAGTTGTTTCTTCAAATCTTGAACCACGCTCGGTGTCTTTCCAGCTAGTGTGCAGTCGTCCACGTACACACATAGTATCGCATATGTCGGTCCAGCACCGTACACATATACGCACGGGTCGCTCAGTAGAGCAGTAAACCCGATTTCTTTTATTCCTTTGGCAAATGCGTTGCCGAAGTTCCGAGGGCTCTGCTTCAATCCGTATAAGCTTTTCTTGAGCTTCATCACCACCAGCGGTAGTCCCGTCACTTCATCCATTATTTCGTATCCTTTAGCTTGACGAACATACACTTCTTCTTCCACTTTGCTCTGAAGAAATGCAGTCACCACGTCCATCGTTTCCACAACGTATCCTCTTTCCGCTGCAATTGCCATTAAGACCAGCTGTGAGCTAAATCTACTCACAGGTGCGTAGGTTCCTCCACAGTCGATTCCATGCCGTTGTCCCCAGCCTTGGACGATAAGTCTTGCCTTCATAACTCCGGTTGCTTTCATCTTGTATAACCATCTCGATCCAATGGGTTTAGCTCCAGGAGGTAGACTCTGTTAGTATACCCTTGTAAGTGTGTTGATGATGATGGTATCACTTGTATTTAGGGCAGCAGACACGATCAGGACGCGGCGGGAGAGAGAGAGTGCCACGACACAGCAAGCACTCCCGCAGGGTCGAGCCCCGTGGATCAATCATGAAACCAACCCAGGGGACTATCAATTCCTATCTGCGTAGCCAACTCCTACAGTCCCGTTGGAATATTCTCATCCGCTCATACACACACGAACACCCTCCCTGGTTCTTTACGCTAGTAACTAACCACTAGTGGGCATGCACACGCCGGATGTGACGAAAACCCAAACGGACAAAAAAACCAACGCGAAAAAATAACAGGGGGAAACCCGGCCTCCGGGTCAAAACCCCCACCAATATTCACCGTTCCACCAGATACTGTCACTGTTGCGCTACCAGAGCAAGATCAATACATGCATAATACCAGTCGCGCCAGAATCCACGCTCGGAATCTTTATCTACAAACGTGGGCGGCGTGCTATCATATTCTTCCTGCATGAAGTACCAAGATCATAACCCTGTTACCAACAACGGCCTATCCCAATTCTTGGTAAGCAATAGCGTAAGACTATCCTGAGGAGTTGGTTCAAACAACTACCATGCGGCTGCACTACTATCTGTTCTTCAAACAAACATCAGACAAACATCGAAAACGCCCCCCCTCGCTGACGTAACACAGCGCACCGGGGCAAAAGGCAATCATCCAACATTTTCTGAGCGACACACAACCGGCATGCATTTTTTGACAATCCTCTGTTCTCGTCGACGTACAACACTGGTGTCTCAATTTTTCCTCATACGTTCCTTCAGCGGTTCCAACAGTATCCCATATTCCTGCACATTTCGCGACCTGGAGAACGGCCCGACGTGGCCGCAATCAAGAATTTTCAACCAAATGACTACCAGGAAAATACTGAACATGTGGACGCGAACGCCTCCGAGAAACACGGAACACCCTCCCTGGCTCTCAACCAAAGTGCACTCATGACAACTAACAAGGATTACCAACTTCGTTACGAATACCATCAAACACCAAGTACCGTCAAGAAAGAAGTGCCAATCCAGCACTGTGATGCGTGTTGCTCCCCTCCCAGCGCTCGTCCCGGCCTGTAGCCTCGCCAGAAAAAGGAGTTCCCGTTTTAGCACCACGATGCAAGTACCCTCCCCTCCACGCCCCTTCCGACGTGCCGCGGGGTTCCCCCTCACGCCCTTTCCGGCGCGCCACGGGGCTGCTTCGGTTTTCTCCCCCCCTCACGCCCCGTCCAACGCGCCATGGGGCCTTAGATTTATTTTTTATTTTTTTGGTTGTTGCCCTCCAACGCCCCTTCCGTCGCGGCTGCGGGCACACGGCCCTCCCGCCGTGTTATTTGGTTGTTGCCCTCCCGCGCCCCTTCCGTCGCGGCTGCGGGCACACGGCCCTCCCGCCGTGTTATTTGGTTGTTGCCCTCCCGCGCCCCTTCCGTCGCGGCTGCGGGCACACGGCCCTCCCGCGGTGTTATTTGGTTGTTGCCCTCCAACGCCCCTTCCGTCGCGGCTGCGGGCACACGGCCCTCCCGCCGTGTTATTTGGTTGTTGCCCTCCCGCGCCCCTTCCGTCGCGGCTGCGGGCACACGGCCCTCCCGCCGTGTTATTTTTGCTTGTTGCCCTCCCGCGCCCCTTCCGTCGCGGCTGCGGGCACACGGCCCTCCCGCCGTGTTATTTTTGTTGTTGCCCTCCCGCGCCCCTTCCGTCGCGGCTGCGGGCACACGGCCCTCCCGCCGTGTTATTTTTGTTGTTGCCCTCCCGCGCCCCTTCCGTCGCGGCTGCGGGCACACGGCCCTCCCGCCGTGTTCTGCGAACATTGCCCCCCCCCACGCTCCTTGCTGCGCGGCACGGGGCTGTTTTGCTTGTTGCCCTCCCGCGCCCCTTCCGTCGCGGCTGTGGGCACACGACCGTCTCGCCGTGTTCTCTGAATGTTGCCCCCCCACGCCCCTTCCGTCGCGGCTATGGGCACACGGCCTTGCGGCCGGTTTTCTGTGAGTCCACCCTCCCACGCTGCTGCAATGGTGCCATCTTCACCGTCTCCTGCTGCTGCTGTTGTGTGTGGATGGAGCGCGCGCAGTGACTCGCGCGGCGATGATGTATTTCCTCCGCCTCTTCTTACAAGGCCTCACGTGCTGCATCCAGCTCCTCGTCATCGCTCGCCGCCACGATCGCCAGGACTGCCTACAGGGTCTGCACGATACTGACCGATGCCCCCGCTTGTTGCACCGATATTATCTACTGCCTCACCCCACCGTGTCTTTCTTCCCATGGTCCCACGATTAGCTTCACCTGGTTGCTCTGATGGCGCATCGACGGCGTCGTGGGGATGCATGCTACCCCAGCTCTCTAGACGCAAGCACTTTCCCGCGGTCGACAGGCACACTTGGTGTGCCGTCTGCGGCACCCCCTCCAGCGCCGCACAGCTCTTCTCGACGTGATTAGTACGTTGCTCTGACTCTTCGGCAAGTGCCTCGAGCGGCGGCTGCATCTCTACCAGCGTTGCCTATGTTGTAGATGTATTCGGTATTCTGGGATCTACCAAACCCACCGTTAGCAGGGACCTGAAATGCCCACACCGGTTCGCCTTCCGCAACCGGCCGACTGCTGATGATCTCTTCTGCAGCCGTGTAGCCTATGCAAGCGCCCACCGCAGCAGGCTGCTCTTGGGATGATGACCCCCTGACGTCCCCGCTGCCCGGTCCTATGCCCAGGTCCGCTCCAGCAGGGATCCTTGGCACTACCGGGCTGGCTCCCGGTCTGGTGCTTCTTCCCCCGTGCTGTGCGGGCGGCGTGATTCCGTCGTTGTGCGGCCCCTCTTCCAGCAGACCGCGGGCAGACGTAGCGCCCGTAACGACAGCGCCCACCGTGGCGCCGCCGGACTCCCCCTCCTTCTCTAACTTTCCGAGGGCGGCTCGGAGTAGCCCTGCCAACTGCTGTACCTCGTCCGTCAGGCCTGAGACTTTGCTCTCCAGGTTGCCAACCCTGCCCTGCGTACTAGTGGTGACGTCGGCAGCCTCTGCTGCAACATCGGCGCCACTCATCTCCAGCACGGGTTCCCTCGAGGGATACACTCTAGAGTGTTAGTATACCCTTGTAAGTGTGTTGATGATGATGGTATCACTTGTATTTAGGGCAGCAGACACGATCAGGACGCGGCGGGAGAGAGAGAGTGCCACGACACAGCAAGCACTCCCGCAGGGTCGAGCCCCGTGGATCAATCATGAAACCAACCCAGGGGACTTTCAATTCCTATCTGCGTAGCCAACTCCTACAGTCCCGTTGGAATATTCTCATCCGCTCATGCACACACGAACAGACTCTGAATTGGAACTAGATCCGCCACATCATGATCTTTCAGGCTTCTCATCTCCTTGTCCATAGCTGCTTTCCATTGATTGGCATCCACAGACCTCATGGCTTCTTGATATGTAGTGGGTACAGGTATAGATGCTGGCGGCCGGACAGGTTCTCCGGCTGATGGATTCTTGATTCTTATATCTTGGTCTTGGTCTTGGTCTTGGTCGACAAAAGTCGCTAGTTTATTCCATGGCGATAGCCTCCGTAGCTCCGCTTGCTGCTGTTTGTTGTTTGTTGATTGTTGAATATCCGTATTCCTTCCGCTGCTTCGCAAGTGCATGTGAGGTATAATTCCTTGTTCTTGTTCTCTTGTTCTTGCTCTTGTTCTTGTTCTTCTTCGTAGTAGTCCTCCTCATATTTCGAATTATCTTTCACTTCCCCCTCGTTTCCGGGTATGTCGACATCCGAGGAAACCGATAATTCGTTTTCCGGTTCGTAATCGCCTAGTTCCTCAATGGTCGGTATGACCGGCGGCATGGCCGCGTCCATTGGTTCGATGAAAGTCACGTTTCTCGATGGAACGATGCGCTTGGTATGCGGATTATAAATCCGATAAGCGTTGATGTTGGGGCTGTGCCCAACCAGTATTCCGGGCCAAACTCGATTTGCAAGCTTAAACTTGTACGTTTCAACGTGTACGAACGCTGACGATCCGATAACCCGTAGATGTCGTCGTAGCGAAGCTTGTTTTCCAAACATCCGGTAGTAAGGCGTCTCGTTGGTCAGATGTACATGCGGCAGGCGATTCGTGATGTGTACCGCCGTGCAGCACAACTCGCCCCATAGATACTCCGGTAGTTGTCCGCCATGCATTAAACATCGAACGATGTTCATGAGCGTCCGTCCAGCCCGCTCGCTTATCCCATTTTGTTGCGGTGTTGCCGGTGCCGTAAATTCTTGGACGATTCCAATTGTTTTGCAGAACTTCTTGTAGTACTCAGCTGTGTACTCTCCTCCACAGTCACTCCGAAGCCGCTCCAGTCGAAAACCATTCGGTATGACGATGTCGTCAATAAATCGTTCCAGTGTGTCGATGGCTTCGTCCTTGGTCCTTATCAGGTACACCACATTCATTCTGGAATATTCGTCCGTGAATTTGCTGACATAGTTGAATCCGCCCTTTGCAGGTGGCGAAATTGGTCCCAGCAGATCCGTGTACACCCGTTGACATGGTTGAACGGCAGTGTGCTGTGCCGTTTTGGGGTGCTTCCTTTGGGTGCTCTTCTGAAGTTTGCAGGTCTCGCACGGGTCCAAGTTGTCCGTGAGCTTAACTCCAGTTTCTTGAATGCGCGCTGCTGCCTCAATGATGCCCTTGTGGCAATGCGCCAAACGCTGATGCCAAAGATTGTATGGCTCCGCGCGTGGGGCAGCAATATATGCTTTCTCGTACGTGTTCATATTTTCCTCGTGGATCCTCTGTCTCCGTTCACGTTGGCTTGTGTCAAGTCGCACATCCAGGAAATACAGCGTCCCCACTTCTCGTAACACCAGGGCGATTCTTGATTCATCTCTCGAAGAAGTCGGCAACTCGATTCGAGGTTGATCTGACATGATCGTATTCGCACCTTTCTTCTGAGCTGTTCCAGTAGAGAACAGGTGCCGCCCTAGCCCTGGAACCACTGTGCACTTGAACCGCACTCTCCCGTCGTTTCCTTCTTCATCCTTGGCGAAAACGTTGATGATGCCTTCACTGATCCCTTCAAGCTCAATTCCTCCAGCACCAATGATCTTCGTTGGCGTAGTGATGTGCGTGAAGTCATCCAAAATGTTTTCCAGATCCGGTAACAGGTCGCTGTCCAAGTAGTGGCCCGATGCTCCACTATCCACCAGTAAATTAAATTTTCCTTGATCGAATTCCACATAAGCAGCTCGTTGTGCTGCCATCTCCATGCGTCTGACGCATGGGTATCCAAGGTTCCCGTTATAACCTTCAACCACTGTCTCTTCAGTTGGTTGCGACGTAATTCGGACATTCCGGTTGTGAGACACCCTCGTCTCCTCATGAGCTGTTGTAGCTCTGTTGATAGTCCGATGATCACCGTTGTACATTCTTGGGTTGAAAGTCCAAGTACCATCCCCGTCTTGGACTTGGTGACGAACAGGGTTAGCCTGTCTCGCCCCTTGTGTTTCTTCTGTTATCGGCCCTCCTCGTCCTGTTGATGCATGTCGCGTGCCCATACCATGACACTCTGAATCGTCATGCAGGTGGGTGTTGTGCAACGAACACCACTTCCGTTGCCTTTGTTGTTGCTGCCGTTGCGTAGGACGGTCTCTCACTTGTCGTACAGGTCGGCTGGATCTCGATCGCTGCTGATAACTGTTGTTGGATCCTCGAAGCCCATTGTTATTCCGCGATCGCTGTTGAAAATAGTATCCATTTCGCCTGTTTCCGCCGCTGCTGCTGTAGTTCCGTGTAGGAGCTCGGCCACTCCCTGAATACAGCTCCGGACAGTTCCGTTGAACATGCCCCAAACGGTGGCAGTTGTAGCATTCCACCGCATCTCTGTTGTATGAAGGCGTCGAATAACCTCCATCTCGGCGTCTTGGCTGACGAGGTGCTTCCGTTATGGCTGAATACCCCGCGTCACGAGCAGAACTCCTCCTATCCTTAAATGTCGTGATGGCGCCATCTTTACGGTTGTGGTTGTACCACATGTTCCGCGCCGTTTGAGTGATGTCTGCCAGATCGTTGTACTCATTCCTCGAACTAGCATGGTACCGAATCAGGTGGTACACCGCTGGCAGTCCTTGTAGTATGATGTCCCCAAGTTTCTCATCGGTGACGGTCCCTCCGATGAAGCGAAGTTGCTCCGCGAGATGCCAGACATGGGTGATGAATATGTCTGGATCAGTATCAGTTCGCATGGTAGCTGATTCCAACTCTCGTTCCAGGTTTCTCCGCCGGTGTTCATCGGCAGGCTGAAATTTAGATTCCAGCTCCTTCCAAACAGCTAGTCCGCTGCCACTCGATTCATCCACAGGCGCGTGTCGCCGTAACACATATTTAGCTGGCCCAATCAATATGTGATAGAGGATATTGAATAGTTGAGAATCGGCTTCCTCAAATTCGTCCAGCTCTTGCTGGTTCACGATAGAACGGGAACGTCCGATTGATGATGACCGTAAAGCTGTTCGTCTCGTTCGTGGTTCCCGTTGGCCTTGCGAAGAACGCTTCCGTGGTAGTTGCTCCTTGTACAGACGAACGATGGTCTCAGCTTGAACAGCCAGTCGTTCAGCAGTATCCGATGCGTCTTTCATCGCTCGTATGATGGTCTTCTGTTCTTCGTCAGCATCAGTAAGAACTTTGCGGGCGAGTGCCGCCTTTTCTCGAGCTTCGACAGATGCTGACTCCGCTGAACGCAGCTGCTGTAGAGCTTCTTGGTATGCAGAGTCTTGGTCATCACGGACTCCAGTGTCTTCGTGATCTTCATGTTCTTGGTCTCCACCATCTTCATCTCCATCATCTTGATCACCGTCATCACATTCATCGTGTAGTTCGTAGATAGGAGTAGGGCGCCAGTTCTCCCCTAGTAGTTTGTTGATGTTAGGCCGATACAAGGCCAAAGTCCTCCTTGTCGTGTACTTCCACTCTGGATACTCCGTATCCCTGCCGCTGAACTTATGCAGGCTCCTCAGCAGTTGGAAGTGCTTGCTGTCTTGGGCCATGGTCGATCCTTGTGGGTACTGGTGCCAGGTGCTGATGCCGAGGCTCTCCTTCCAGTAGTTTCTCCTTTTCCAAATTCCCTTGAATTGTTCCTCCGTCAAATTCCTTGCTCAAAAGTTGAGGCTTCTTGCTCAGATGTTGAGGCTTCTTGCTCAGATGTTGAGGCTTCCTTTTCCAGAACTGTACTCTTCGTTGTAATGTCGACTTGAATTGCTGATGCAGGTGGCCAAACCTGGCACAATTCTCGTTTCCGCGCGACCTCCGGTGCTCAGAGTGGCGTACTTGTCGTCGTTCGAGCTCGGTTCGTATTCCAGCGACACCCGATTTGTCGAAGTGCTGTCCAAGTTACCAGCTTCCTTCAGAGTTCGGGGAAAACTCTTTTCGAACAGCTCTCTCGATATTTTCCAGCGACACCCTATTTGTCGAAGTGCTGTCCACGTTACCAGCTGGCCTTCAGGGTTCGGGGAAATTCCTGTGACGTCGAACTGCTCCTTTTCTTGTCTCGAACAGTTCTTGTCTTCCACCGCGATCCTATTGTGAAGTGCTGCACAAGTTACCAGCTCCGGGGAAATGTCGTACAGTCCCTTCTTTCTCGCGCAACCCTTTTGTGAAGCGCTGGCCAATCCACCAGCTTAAACTTCAGGGTTCGGGAGAAAATTCCAACTGCAGCTTTCCGTGTCAGACTAGTGCGTAGTGTGACTGCTGAGTTCTTCGGCTTAACGGCTTACTTCCTGAGATGCGTATGTGTGCCGGCAACCCACTCGGTGAGACCTTGATGGTTGATGATAAGACTTATCTCTAGTCTTGGCTGAATTTCCTTCTGCTGCTGATGATGCAGCTCCTCCTTTCTCTGTAGATGCAGTGACTCCTGCTGCTCTCGATGAAGGAAATTTGTTGCCCAGCACCTAGCTCCTTATTAATGTAGGGTGGTCCGCAGCCGCGCTGTCTACTCTGTCAGGACGTAGACCGGCGCCGATTGGAGATCTTATTCTACCGGTGGGGTTCTCGCGTGGTTGTGACGGGATCAGCGTCACCAATTCCACCGAGACGTCGTGTGAATTTAGCCGGATCAGGACTCAAATTTCACCGACCGCAGTTCTCGATTACACGGGTTGGGAATCGCGCTCGCTCCACCCCCGCCGCTTTACTGCCCGTAGGGATTATCGCTCACCCGAGTGTATAGTGTACAGGCTATAGACTCGGTTTGGTGGCGTACCTGCCTGCCGCGTGACCTTATCTCGGCGCAACAACTTAAATTTTGTCAGCGGAGAGGTTGCCACTACACAGAGCCGATACTCACGGCAGGACTTTCCTGACGTCCGTCGTGTACGGGGTGAAATGATCACGCTCCCGCTGGCCCACGACTTACCGGTCACGGGGTGAGGGCCCTCAATGCCCGTCCGGTGCTTGCTGCTTCAAGTCTTCGTCTAGCGTGAACACAGTTGTTAGACTTGTATTCCGCCGAGCAGTCTCCAGCCCACCCCCGGGGGTGCTTGTTCAGCGCAGCCGGTTAATTACTCCTGCTGCCACTGGCCGTACTATCTTCTCTCCTGTGCTGCTGTTGTCGGCGGTCTTCAGTCCTCGCTGTTCTGCTGATCTCGCGATGACGAAGGTTTTGCTCTGCCGAGGCCTCGTTGATTCTTCAGACACCAGTTAGCATGCCATCCATGTAGAAATGTGTAGTCGAGGTGCCCTGTACCCAAGGGTCGTGTCTGCAGGCGGTTAAGCCTGTGTGTAGTCGTCGAGTCTGAAGTTGGTATCATTATTGCCTCAATGGGACTTTCATTATTGCCTGCCGGTGGCACCGGAGCCTAGCTCAGTTGCAGAGGTGAGATGTTGAGGGATAGTTGGGGAGTGAACCCGGTGGGGCTCGCAACACCTCGTAATCTCGCTACAATTACAATCCTCTGCTCAACCATCAATTCATTCGTGCTCCTCGCTAGAACTCGTCACACATGTTACGTTTTACCAAACACGTCACATATCACACCGCATGTACGTATCATTGCATACAGCAATCATACAGCTGCATCTATTCTACTACACACATCCTACAGCAGTAATGCGCTGTATTTCAACATATCGCAACTGATTATTCGAATTGGGTAATGCACACGAGATACCGAACGCCCCGCAGCAACCAGAAGCACAGCAACTTCTGACTTGCATAGGTTGAGACGGGTGGCCAGCACCTTAATTCACCACATCTGGCTACGCCGAAAGCAATACGGTACGTCCATAGTCTACTATGCGAAGGAGGGCTGGAAGCGGCTCCCCTACTCCGGGTGTATGGCGACACCGCAATTGGATTGGGGCAACTGCTGACTCGCGTGATGAAAGCGGGGCGCATAGCAACACGGCAAGCAGAGTATAGCGACTTCTGACTTGCCCCAACGCCGGAGCAGTGGGAATCTAGCGACTTCGATTGTGCATAGACGAAGGCGTGTACGCGGGGTGTTCGAGCAACACGGCAAGCATACCAGAGCGACTTCTGACTTGCCACAACGTCGTATTAGTTGGAGTATGGCAACTCCGAATTGCCATAGACGGAGAGTGTAAGCGGGGTGGGCAGCAACACCGCATGCAGAGAATACCGACTGCTGACTGGCACCAACACCGTAGCAGGTGAGTTATTATAGCAACTCCGATTTTGCATAGACGGAGGGGAAGTATAGCAACTTCTGACAGATAGATTGACGGCAAGCACCATGCATATCTGCCTATTTTGCGAGCGGGGTGTGTGTATAGCAACACAGCACCCGGAGTACAGGGCGCGCGTAGACGGGGGAATAGCAACACAGCAACTGGAATATCGTAACATCCAACTGGTCAAACCGACGGGCGGTAAGCACTGCGCTACGTCGCGCTAGCGCGCAGCAATGGGAAGTATAGCAACCTCTGACTTGCGCAACATCACAGAACGCGGAGTATAGCACTTCGATGTCTGCGACGGAGGGTGGGGAGTGGGGTGTATACCAACACGGCCAGCGGAGTATAACAACTGCTAGCTTATCCCCGTCGCGGCAGGTAGAGTATAGCAACTCGATGTCTGCGCCCATGGATGTTGTAGACGGGGTGTATGTCAACACGCAGCAATGCAGCAAGCAACTTCTGACTTGCGCAAATAGATTGACTACAAACACCATGCAATTTCTGCATATGCATAGCAGTACAGCAACCTGCCAATCCGAGCAACACAGCAACTTCTGATAACTGTAGCCTAACGTCACAGCAGGCGGAGTATAGCAACTTCACTGTCGGCGACGGAGGGTGGTACGCGGGGTGAATAGCAACACGGCGAGCGGAGCAATTAAATTGCCTGCTTATCACCCGTCGCAGCAAGTTGAGTTTAGCAACTCAATTTCGGCATCAGTGGGGGGGCTGGCGGTAAACGGGGTGTATAGCAACACGGCAAGCGGAGTGTAGCAACTGCTAGCTTGTCACCGGTCACCGCATGTGGAGTAGCAACTCGATTTCTGCACCGATGGGGGTTTTAAATCGGTGGGTGTAGCAACACGGCAAGCAGAGTATAGCAATTATTAGTTGGGCCCCGTCGCAGAAGGTTGAGTGTAGCAACTCAATTTCGGCCTCGTTGGGGGGGGGGGGGGGGGTAAACGGTGTGTGTACGTAGCAACACGGCCAGCGGAGTAGCAACTGCTCGCTGGCCCCCGTCACTGGAGGCAGAGTATAGCAACTCGATTTCTTCACCGATGGGGATTGTAAACGGTGCGTATAGCAACACTGCAAGCGGAGTATTGCATCTGCTAGCTTGCATCCGTCACGACAGGTACTGTAGAGCATAGCAACTCGATTCCTGCACCGCATCGATGGGGGGGAAGGAGGGGGGTTGTAAACGGTGTGTGTAGGAACACAGCAACCAGAGTAGCAACTGCTAGCTTGGACCCAGCAGGAGAGTACAGCAACTCAATTTCTGCACCGATGGGGGTTGTAAACGGTGTGGATAGCAACACGGCAAGCGGAGTCTTGCATCTGCTACATTGCATCCGTCACAACAGGTACCGTAGAGTATAGCAACTCGATTCCTCCACCGCATCGGCAGCGCTACGTCACGCTAGCGCGCAGCAATGGGAAGTATAGCAAACTCTGACTTGCGCAACATCACAGAACGCGGAGTATAGCACTTCGATGTCTGCGACGGAGGGCGGGGAGTGAGGTGTATACCAACACGGCAAGCGGAGTGTAACAAGTGCTAGCTTATCCCCGTCGCGGCAGGTAGAGTATAGCAACTTGATGTCTGCGCCCATGGATGTTGTAGACGGGGCGTATGTCAACACGCAGCAATGCAGCAAGCAACTTCTGACTTGCGCAAATAGATTGACTACAAACACCATGCAATTTCTGCATATGCATAGCAGTACAGCAACCTGCCAATCCGAGCAACACAGCAACTTCTGATAACTGTAGCCTAACGTCACAGCAGGCGGAGTATAGCAACTTCACTGTCGGCGACGGAGGGTGGTACGCGGGGTGAATAGCAACACGGCGAGCGGAGCAATTAAATTGCCTGCTTATCACCCGTCGCAGCAAGTTGAGTTTAGCAACTCAATTTCGGCATCAGTGGGGGGGCTGGCGGTAAACGGGGTGTATAGCAACACGGCAAGCGGAGTGTAGCAACTGCTAGCTTGTCACCGGTCACCGCATGTGGAGTAGCAACTCGATTTCTGCACCGATGGGGGTTTTAAACGGTGTGTGTAGCAACACGGCAAGCAGAGTATAGCAACTACTAGCTTGGACCCGTCGCAGAAGGTTGAGTGTAGCAACTCAATTTCGGCCTCGTTCGGTGGGGGGGGGGGGGTAAACGGTGTGTGTACGTAGCAACACGGCCAGCGGAGTAGCAACTGCTCGCTGGCCCCCGTC
>FN648633.1:0-13474 GCA_000310025.1 Ectocarpus siliculosus | reverse complement strand
CAATCCCAGCAACACATCCACTTATTTTACCTGTTCCCCACCCCTCCCGCAGAGGGGAGCTAACCAATTCCCCCTCCGCATCGGTGGGTGGGACGGCGGGTGAATATCAACACCGCGACTGGACAAACACAATCTCGCGTTTCCCACCCTCCCCCCCATCACGCCATCAACAACACCAACTCGACTTCTGCACCGGGGGGGGGGGTAAACGGTGTGTGTAGCAACACGGCAAGCGGAGTATAGCAACTGCTCCCTTACCCCCCGTCACCGGAGGGAGAGTATAGCAACTCGATTTCTTCACCGACGGGGATTTTACACGGTGTGGATAGCAACACTGCAAGCGGAGTATTGCATCTGCTAGCTTGCATCCGTCACGACAGGTACTGTAGAGTATAGCAACTCGATTCCTGCACCAAACAGAGTGTATAGCAACACTGCAAGCAGAGTATAGCAACTGCTAGCTTGGACCCAGCAGGTAGAGTACAGCAACTCAATTTCTGCACCGATGGGGGTTGTAAACGGTTGTATAGCAACACGGCAAGCGGAGTATAGCAACTGCTTGCTTGCCCCCGTAACCGGAGGCAGAATATAGTAACTCGATCTCTGCACCGATGGGATTGTAAACGGTGTGGATAGCAACACAGCAAGCGGAGTATTGCATCTGCTATTTAGCTTGCATCCGTCACAACAGTGTAGCAACTCGATTCCTCCACCGCATCGGTGGGGCGGGGGGGGGGGGAACGGATCTCTGCACCGATGGGATTGTAAACGGAGAGTATAGCAACACTGCAAGCAGAGTGCAGCAGCTGCTAGCTTGCATCCGTCAGAGCAGGTGGAGTATAGCGTCTCGACTTCTGCACCGATGGGGGTTGTAAGAAGTTGTACCAGAAAAACACATAACATGTATTTTCTGACTTGCCCTAACGACACTACCAGCGGCGTATATCTAGCAGCTGCGAAGTCCGCCTCGGTGGGGAGTTGTACGCGGGGCGTTAACAATTCGGGAAGGAAAGGATCGCAACTTCTGACTTGCACCCGTCGTATCGGACCGGGCACAGTAACTAAAGGTATAGCGACTGCAATTGCGCCTCGACAGCAGGTTGTAAGAGGGGTGTACTCTATAGCAACACGGGAGGCGGAGGATAGCGACTTGTGGCTGTTGTCGAGGATGGAACCGGCAAGGCGAAAACACACAAACAAACAAACACAACAGCGCCCGAAGATACGCATAGTCTACATACGTAGAACGGGCTCAGTAAGAACCAACCACCACCCCATGTTCGGAACATAGCGTGGTCGGACCGTGATATAGAAATGGTCGGAACCTACAGAAACAAAGTCTAGATATCGCCGCGGGTAGGCATAGCGGTAGCGAACGCGAAGGATGCCTACGATATTGGACCTATATCTAATGTGGTGCAGTAAACACCAGCCTTTCTTTGTTGTGGGGGGCAGCTGCTCCCCGTTCGGTTTTTAATAAGCGGTGAACCTGGCGCGGGTCGGAATCCGTCTGCCGGTCGCCGGAAAATTATTGTGACCGAAGTATCGGTGAGGCAGACCACGAACGTGCAATTGCGTGGAAACAAGACGGAATGTGCTTGTGCGGAATACGTATTGGGTGCCTCCTCGGGAAATAGTGTGGCATGTCGCCAGCGGCGGAAGGCAGATAGAAGTTGCGACCTACGGTAGCGCGTGGAGTACATGGATCGACGCCATAGAATATCCCGAGTACATGCTGTGCACCGACCCTCGTGAGAGTGAAGCACAACAGCAGCCGTTCACCAAGTCGCGTAAAACAGTGACCAGCGACAAGGCAAACGCGCCTGTTCGGGGGTCAGTTATTTGTTCTTTGTTTTTGCACTTACTAGTTTACCCTCGGAAATGAGATGCGACCACATGGAGAAGCAAATTTCAAAACTTCGAAAGATGTATGGCAGGCAACCCGCGGCCGCGGTTTACATAGATAGATGCAATCCGATAGGCGTGCGGCCATGCGCGGCGACGTGAATCCAGGCCATGCATAGACTATGTATATCCCGAGTGCGTGCTGTTCCGCAAACCTTGTGAGAGCAAACCACCAGAGGCAGCGCGGAAGGACAGGCACCTCAACCGGATGCCCGCAGACCACAAAACCACGTCATCGCTGGAGTTTTAACAAAACAAGAACAAACAAATCAAACAAGGGCAGCATATAGCCCCTAAGTCACGCAGCACACGGCAGAAGTTACAGCAGCACAGCAAAGCATACAAGACGCACCTCCGCGTTAGCGGGTGAGGTGCCCAGGGGCTCGACGAACTCCTCATCGCGGCAAACCTTCACTGCGCCTGCACCCGCATCTCCGCTGCGGACCGGCTGGCTAGCTGCGGACTGCGAACTATCTACAGTCTGCGGGACTCCTGATCCCGCTCCTCCTGCTGCTGTTAGGGGTTGCTGCTGCTGGCGCAGCTGGGGGTCAGGCTGCACCTCTTGGGTTGGCAGCGTGCAGCAGCACGTAGTCGCCCACCTCGGGGAGCACTCCGTGGAAGTTAGCCAAGACCACGACATGGCCCACGCGGGCGCCGCGCCCAATCAGCCCGCCACGGTGTCGCGCGGCTGGAGCCTTGTGGAGTCACCCAAACTTTCGTACCAGTATTGAGTAATGACGGGAGAGCTGGCCCGCCGCCCCCGCGCTGGGCATCGCCGAAACCGGCGCTGGTGACGCGGCTGGCGCTGGAGCTCCGACTGGCGCCGGCGTCGGCGCGGGCGGCGTCGGATCGGCTCGAGTTTTCTCTGGCATCTCTCGAAAGTTTTCTTTCCCGGTGTTCTCGCGTATTCACGGTAGGGAGAAAGACAATGATCGGCTGTATGCAAATTTCAACATGTTACCGGGACAGACGCCTACATCCATTTTCGTGCCGAATTTGAATTCGTTTGCAAACCCGATTTTACCTCCACAACCCGAGAATCCCACTGCTGTATCTCGACCTACAAGACCCCAATCAACAAACCAGCACTGGCAGAAGTGCGTGGAAGATGCTGTGACAGCACCACTGAGTCGACACTCGTACGACTTCCATGTACAGTCGGCGTCTGGTCCATACTGCTGTAGAAATGCCAAAAATCGAGCCATCTTTTTTTTATTTTTTCCCATACTAATAACAAGAAATGTATCACGTCACGACGACCATCCTGTGAGTATATATACTAGGGTTAAGGATTGGCCCGCCCCCCAATGGGGCTGGGGGCCAACATCCAGGACGGATGGTGGTGAGTGTCCGGGAGGAAGGAAAGAAGAAGGGGAGAAGATTTGTTGGGGTGGGAAGAAGGGACGGTGTTGGGAGAGGCAAGGAAGTGGTGAAGAATTTCGGCACTCGACGAGCGCGCGGTCCCGTCGGGGGTGAAAGGGAAATGTCAGTCCGTAGTCTTGTCTCTATCGGAACCGAACAGCCGAAAAATCGAGATAAACATTATGTATACATAACGAACGATGGAAAAGGCCGACGAACAAGGTACGAAGAGAGGAAATTGCACCCCACGTTCGAAGTCGGTGTGAAAACCGCCGCAAGGAAGGAGTGCGGAGGGAACAAAAAAAAAAACGGAGACGTCGACGTTTGTTTGTGTCGTGGAACGATCCTTCCGTATAACGCAGGTACTCACCAATGCAAGACAAAGAGGTAAAATACCCATCGTGAAAGTCAAAGCGCAGGTCATAACTAACTGCATATGACTCATGCGCGGAGAAGTTACCACGGAGACTTATCAACAAGCAAGAAGTTTGAAGGCCGGCTGAGAAGGTTTGAAGCCACAAACACCTCAGCGACGATGGCAAGCGCAACGTCAAAACTTCACAGGAAGAAAAGTGCATATATGAAAAGTGCATACAAAAAAAGAAAAGGCCGGATGCCGACCTGTGGCTCTCTCGGAATGAAGGGATTCCCACAATTTCCAACAGGTATACTACGAGTATTATGAAGTTACTGGGTATAGAGAGATCGGAACGGTTTTTCATGTGAAGACAACAACAACAACAACAATGAATGATGAAGGTCGACCCGTCCTGCGTCGTTCGGTGTAAAATGATAAATGCGAAAGGTGGACTGCGTAAAGATCCAGCGGTCTTTTTCGACAGTGGCAAAGAAATATGCAACCACATGTCGCAAAAAAAAAAAGTTGAGCGGGATGCTCTATTATAGTAAATAGAACACCGCCTTCTCTGTTGTTGCAGGCAGGTTTGCTTCCACAACCCGTGAACCCAACCCACTCTTGTATTTCGGCCTACAAGACTCCAATCGACGCAAGCACCGGTTGGAGAGTGCGTGGAAGATGCCGTGACAGCACAACTCCACTCTCCTACGACATCTATGTACAGTAGTACTGCTGTCGTTGTAGCACCATGTGGAAGATCTCCGAGGGGTCCTCCTGCGCGGTAATAACGACAACATGGTGAGAGCTCTACGTGTACCTGTCGTCGACACATGTGGCAGCCGCGCGACACACGAACGGATGTTTGTATCGCACTGTACTGTGGTTCGCCGTTGCAGGAAGTATCCCATCCAGTTAGGTCGTTGCGGTAGTACGCGGACGTCGTTCGGCGTCTAGTCCATACTGCTGTTGCAAAAACACAGCAGTAATCGAGCTATGCATGAAATATTTTGCTCTGGTTCACTTTTGCCTCCACAACCCGAGAATCCCACTGCTGTATCTCGACCTACAAGACTCCAATCGACAAACCAGCACTGGCAGAAGTGCGTGGAAGATGCTGTGACAGCACAACTGAGTCGACACTCGTACGACTTCCATTTACAGTCGGCGTCTGGTCCATACTGCTGTAGAAATACAAAAATCGAGCCATCTTTTTTTATTTTTTTCCATACTATTAACAAGAAATGTATCACGTCACGACGACCATCCTGTGAGTATAGACTTAACTACAATTATGTCGGAGGCCTGAGACGCAAGAGTTCAACCATTGTTGCACTCTAAAAGCAAAACGTTTTTTTGCGGTGCATCAGTTCGCGGTCGCCTTGATACTTTTTTTTTTGCCGGTTGTTGCCCGCTGCAGCGGGCCAGTCTCTGGATCGCATCGCCCCTGTCGCGAGCTCGAAACTCCAAAGGCGAGTAGAGTTACAGGACGGTGAATGCACGCAACCACTATTTCAGTCATTGAGCTAGACGTTGCGGTGCGGTAAATCAGTTTTAATTGTTTTTAAATGGGGTTCAAACAAATTTTTCGGCTGCCTTCGCCGACGTGGGCGTGCCACTCTCGAGACCACAGCGCCCCTGTCGCGAGCTCTAGACTCCAAGGGCGAGCCGAGTTACAGCACCGTAAAGTACGGCTAAATATCGTGCGTCCGGGCGCGTCTACGCAAGGGACATCAAGGGACTGTGATCTCTAAAGAATCACGCAGCTCATTGGATGAGATTTCGGAGAACGTCAACTCATAAATCATGACACATACTTGAAGTACAAGCATACAAGCAGTACCTAGCACAGACTTTTTTGTGCCGCGTGGTCTCATCTGTAGATAGATATCGACAGACTGTCCGTACTATATGGTATGCGTTGTAGGTAGGTACAGTAGTAGTGCATGCATGCATCCTGTCGCCTTCTTCTCTAGCGGAAGCAACGCGAACTGGAGTATGTATGTGCATCGTGTATTGTCACCGCACGGAGGTTACGTACGTACTACAGTACGTATATGCCACACACACCCTCCAAGTTGCACATATTACGGTGTTTGCGAAGTTGAAATTTCAGTTTCATCTTGGTCTTTTTGATCCCCCCGAGCGCCGAAGACCGGTGGATCTTTAGGAATTCAATCTTTTGCTTTATGGAATTGCCCCCAAAGACCGCAGGAAAGCTTGAATTCAGTCTTGCTCATTTTGGTCTTTGAAGGAACAATTTTTGATTGGCCTACACACCCCGAGATACTCCCGACGTCCTCCCGACACCGCCGCACCATCCCGTGGAGCTGCCCAAACACACACACCTTGGCCACCGTAGACGACACCATGCATGGCGAACCAACTACAAACAGCAGCAGTGCCGCCAGACCACAGACGGTCAGACAAACGTCGCTGCACCGCACACCCGGTGCGCATTGCATGCTGCCGACATGGTGCAACTTTTGCTTCATCTTAAATGTTTATGCGTGGACAGAAGCATGCCGCTCTACATGCATATGCTCATAATAAGTGACACATCAAGCCGCGGCGTGAGGAGGGTGAGGGGGTGAGGCGGGCGGCATAGATCTCAGGAGTGCGGCACAGGTGGTGGAGGCGGCGGAGGTGATGGAGATGGGGATGCTTCAAGCGGCGTGGGGGCGTGAGGAGCTGCAGCGCGTGCGTCCTGTGGACCGTGCTGTGGTGATTTGTTTGACAGGAAACGATCGACTCCGTCGACGACTGACTGACTGCGATATGTATCACAACTTGTTGGCGTGCTGAAGGGGTACGTACACACATGCATGCCTCCGCTTTTTGCGGCCCTACGCTTCCCATGCACTCCCGGTAATAACTGAACTGGGCCAACCGCCTGTTCATGAATTAGTACGTTGCTCCTCCATCAGTATTCTCCATGACTGGGGGTGGGTGAGGGTGCAGTGATGGTGGAGTAGTAGCCTTGTTGGGGTGAAAGCGGAAGCTCGGAAATAAATATGTTTGGTGTTCCGAGTCGGCTCAACCATATGTCTGCCGCCGCCGGCAAAGGGGCTCCGTCGTATTGAACGCAACGTTCTAGGAAATTTCCACATGTTCAAGACTGAAATATTGCGCTCCGGTCTTCGCAAGCTATTTTTGAAACAAAAATTCAATCTTGGGCCGGAATTCCTTCAAACTTCCAAGACTGAAATGGGAGACCATTTCGCAAACACCCTATTCTGCATCTTTCCATGTGTGATTTTATTGTTCCTAATATTCTGCAGCTGTATGTAGCAAGGAAGATTTGACAAATGTAGATTGATCGTTGTTGTTGTGGTATGCCACAACTTTAGACTTAACTTGCTCTACTCTGTTTTGAGCTTGAACATGCACGCAAATCTCACGGCATCATCAATCAATACTGTGAACACTGCTGTTGTTGTTGTTGTACTGCTGTTGTTGTATTGAAGGTGCTGTAGACTGCGCTACATCGTATGTATATATACAGAGATCAACTTTTCGTGATATCACACCGTTTCATGGAAAAATTGGTGGAAGTTACAATAGTCGGAAGTTAGAATAATTGGTGGAAGTTTAGTCACAAGATAACTATGCAGAGTGAATGAAAGAGTGCACATTTCATGGGATAACTGCTGGAGGTGTGCCAGAAGTTAGAATATCTGCTGGAAATTAGTCAGAAGTTAGTCAATGCAGAATGAATGAAAGAGTGCACATACATCCCGGTCACTCCCACTTTCGACATCCTCTCCTCTCATTCCCGCGTCGACCTTCAGCTGCAACACAACATGAACGCCCTCTCCCGTAGCTCCCCAGCAAAGCGTAAGTCCACCCAGTCAGAGAGTCGTAGTGTGCACCGCCGCCCTGTACAACAGGGCAACCCCAACTGGCCTTGCCCCGGGCCCCACTGCGACGGCGGTCACCTCAAACTCATAAACAAGCGCGACGGTAATGGCAAGTTTGCCCCTTGCGACCGTACCAACAACCCCGACGCGGACAGTTGCAGCGTATCCTGCACCATCCCCACCCCGTCGACAACGTACCACAAGCCGTGCCAGCTCTGCCTCGCCCCGATGGGAGGTACTCCTTCGCTCGGGATCCCAACCGACCAGGTCAACAGCCGCGGCTACAAAGGTAAAAGAAAGTTCTCTCTTTGATTGTATCAAGTAGTTTCCGACTGATGTGTGCCTGAATGTTGTTCAGGTGCTGCATGAAGGCCTGGCATGAAACTGCATCGCAACCGCAACCGCTAAATCTCTCCACAGCAATGCCCTTGCTGTTATTGTCAGAGTGGAATATTATCCACGCGGTGTGGCGTCTTCGCGCTGGTGCCAAGTCTTCGGACGGCAAGAAGTTCATGCACGTCACCGTCGCCCCCGCCAGCCTTATCGGGGTAAATCATGTGTACACCCGTTTACATCGGAACGCGATTGTGTAGTGACGAGTCGTGTGTGTGCGTAGTTACCTAGATATGGGTACGCGGATGCATCCGACTGTTGCTGTAAACTAGTTACCCATATGTCACAAAAGTACACCGTGTTCACCAGTCGACGTCATAAAAAAATTAGCATTTTTTAGTATGGGGAGACCATGTGACATATGTTCCTTATATTTTCCCCTATCAGTGCACCGAATTCAACCGTCGACGTCATAAATAAAAATATCATTTTTTTATAATGTAAAACCATGCGATTTTTTTTCCTTATATTTTTCCCTGTCACCCATCCGATATCCACTGCAAGGGTGTCCCGACGCAGCGACTAACGAGGAAGACCTGGCCGACCGGTGCACGGGCGAGATCGTCGAGGACGCCTGATCATCAAGGATTGAGACTCCCCGCCGCTGCACTACCAGTGCGCCCGCCGCCTGTGGGACCAGACCATCAACGAGATCCTCAACAAGACCAACGAGCACCGCGACCTGGGAACTACCCACCACGCCGACCTCTGAAGTAAGACGCGTGTTTCCATTTCGTCTCAAGAAATTCAAGGTAGATTGTTGCCATCTGCAACTGGTTTTCGCCAACTATCAATAGAGTAAAGATGTCACCCCATGTCTGACAATCATCGATGTCGGCTGACGTCAATTCATTGGGTAACTCGTTCAGCAGCCGCATCTCAAAATCGCCAAACACGATCACATACTACTGCACGTGACAATCCACACCCTCAGCGAGAGTAACACTCCCTCGAGGAACGTACCAACAACTCCAAATCGACGAACACCTTCAGCTCGTCGAAATACCCAACGAAGATCGCTCACGCAACCCCGAACGACGCCTGAAACTCGAACACCACAAACAAACCTGTCCGGATAACGCGCAAGCTGAAATCTTAGCGGAATGTAGACGTCGCAATGCAAACAATAACACACCACCCGACTCAGACCCTGAACTCGATATGATACGTCAACATTTTAGCCAAATGAGGAATCGTGCACCAAGGTTACCGGCACCCAGTCTAGACAGCCATCGCGGTGATGCTAATAACCAAATCTGCCTTGGAGTGCAAGACATTGACTCGCAATCATTCGACTTCCCCTCGGCACCTTTTGAGCTAGAACACACGGATTTGGATGCTCCACAAAATACCACATGTTCTCACTGCAATGCTATACTTTGGAAAGAAGAAAAGGGATTAAATTGTTGTAACAAAGGCAAGTCGTGTATCCATCCTCTCCAATCTATCCCCCACCATCTTATGGCGCTGTTTGAAACTACCAAATTCATTAACTTCTAACTAACTTCCACCAATTATTCCATGAAACGGTGTGATATCACGACACAACGGGCTTTTCGGATTTTCTGCATTAGGCGCAGGCTGTATTCAAAAAAAGACATGGACTGAACCGCCAGCGCCTTCAATGCTCACCTTGCATGAACGTGCTTACCACGGCATATTCGACCTCCAACAACATTATGAGAACTATTCCGTGTCGAAGAAATCATCGCAGCTAAACGAACTTTTGATGCCCAGATAAACATCCACTTTATGAATGCCTCCACATTACCTCCTCCCCAACAACCTCTTTCTTCTGCTCTAAATTTACATTATACGGTTATGACACGTACACGCTCTTACATCCATCTCCCCAATAATTGCATTCTGCCGCCAGCGCAGGCACCCTACCGCCTGCACCATCACCGACATCATCACGGCCATCACCGTCACGCTTCAACATTAAGAAGCTCGAGACCTGCGTACAAGGCAGCAAAAGAAACCTTACCTTCCGCAGTGGTAATCAGCAATAACCACCAGGGCCGTAAGGGGCAACGATGACCCGAGGCGGGAGGCGTCAACTCTTTCACCGTCAACTAGCGGCAACGCCGTCAAACCACTGTGTGCGGCGTTTGTTCTTACTTTGTCTGAATGTTGTAGGTGTTCGGCTCCTTTCACATTGTGCGGGATACCGCATATTGGCGTCATTAGAGGGGGACATTAGAGAAGGGTGCGACATTACACTGGAGAAATTAGAATATGACCATTCGAGCGGGACGACACCGAAAAAGTTAAAATCATAGCTCCAGAACATTAGAGGGGGATATTAGAGAAAGGCGCGACACTGAAGAAGTGTGAATATGACAGTTAGGCAGCGTTACACAAGTAACATCAACTACCGGAATACCGTCGAACAGTTGCAGTGTTCGTTCTTTCTTTGGCCCCTTTGGGGAGGATATTGGCCACAGGAAAGCCACTTAGAGAACGTTGCCTGAGTGTTACTACGTTCTTACCGGCGCAAGAATAGGGAGGCGACCATAGCTTACATCTCCTTTTCTTCCGCACCGGGCGAAGCTAGACAAAAAATCACGTACACGCGACTCTTTTGGCTTCATCATGTTACACCGGGAACGGCACATTTATTTCTCGAATACAACGCGAACATCTTCACACCGTTCATTCGGTCACCCTGCGGCTTCATGCCCTTGGTATGCTGTCCACAGCCTTCACACCTTCCCTTTTTAAGCCTACTACTGAGGACGAGGGCGCCTCTGCGCCCGAAGTCCGGAGCCCTTGTATATATAACATGATAACATGATGCGGCGAAATAAAACTATTCACGCAGCAGTTGAATATCCCAACGCGCCATCTAGAGCGAGCTCGGTGGAGGGAAGTGATGGAGGGAGCGTGGCGCGGTCTGTGAGGTTTTGCTCTAGCTGTCGGTTCGAGTGTGCCTGGAAACCAGCTTAAAGGTGAAGTTCTTTGGTGGCACATGTTCGTCAACATTTGACCTGCGGCGGCGCTGTTGGGTGGCTTGGTGCACCCGGCGCAGTTGTAGACGGCAAAAGTAAATGAACCGCGCGGCGAGTTTGCCGGCAACGATAAAATACAGTAAACTGCCCGCGGGTGTGGTAACCCGCCGCATCTGTGATGTTCCGGAGCGTGATAGCTCTGATGTGTTGACGCTGGTGCTGTGATAGCTGTTGTGATGGCGTGATAGCCTAGAGGCGTGAAAGCCTGGCAGCGTGATAGCTGGTGGATAGGTAGTATGGACACGGGCGTGATAGCCCAGGGCGTGATAGCCGGGAAAAATGAAGATGAATTAATCAAGGGCACGTGGCTAACACCGTTGCAGACACGCATACCCAGAAAACAAGAATATGTGGCAAAGATGGTACCACCATTCCCCCAATTTATTACCACTGCGGAACCCCCAAAATTCCCCGCTCCATCTTCTAGGAACATTCCTCGGTTGCAATATTCTGTCAATGCTGTGAGTACATCCAACAGCCCCCCTGCTCGCTGCATTGTCAAGATTATTCCCGAACTTGCTTATATTATGCATCACACGAAACCCATCCCAAAAACTCCAGAAATCAATCAATGTCATTGTGCAACAGTCGTTTCTCCTCCCATTCTCTTGCAACAACCATAAACCATTAAACCAGAGAGACTAGTTCGAACTTCCATTGGTCGCAAACGAACCAGAAACACCTACTACCAGAATCTCCATCGGTCTCCATTGTATCCAGAATCTCCAAAGATCAAAACATTCACTAAAAACCATTAAACCAGAAACACTTGATTGGAATTCCCATCGGTTCCAAACCATTAAACCAGGAACACCACCAACAATTTCCATCGGTTGCTCATGAATTTCAAATTCCCAATATCAAATCATCCAAAACTCAAATCGTGGAAACAACCGCAATGGGTTATATCAGGAACAAATGAAAACAAACACGAATGCAAACACATCCAACACCGTCCGGGACAAATCACTTTCCGAGGATACTTCAAATCCACAAGAAGCACAAAAATCATGATTGTACAAAAATGCTCGACTCCACAATGCCTCATCCTCATAACAACACGAAGACCATTAATGCAGAAAAAAAATCCTTCCGAGTATTTTCTATCGGCCAATTTTGAATTCAATGTCCAACAAACACGATGAAATTACAAACCAGAATACCTCAGCAACATGGAACAACACCAAACCTGCCTCAGAAACGAAATCTCCTTGAAACATGTGACATCGCTACGTGCCCTGCCTGCGTGGTTGACAGCGCGAGGTACATTGGAGTCATGGAGTGCTACAAAGATAGGCCCCCCTTCCTCTTTCAGTATTTTCCCTCAAACACAAACCTCCGTTCAGTTTCCTACAATACATTTTTTATTTTCTTCCTGCATACCCTACCCATACATGTCTGGCTACGGCCCCCCTTCTCCGAACACCAGACGTGAACGGATCAACCCTCTACTTGATAAACGCATCTTGTGACGTTTGGGTACTGGAAACAACACCAAAAATCGCAACCTGCATTGTCAATTCCCGAACTCTGCAAATCGAACATCGAAAACAGACGAAACATTCCATTCTTCGTAACATTGCGGCAGTTAATTGTCATGACACACCAATTCCCCCCCCAATGACAATTATTGACAACAGCATCGAAGACATAGCATTTTATATAAATAGAGGGGTTACCCCTGGCCGATGGTACATGGAAAGGGGCGCCAAATACACAGGGGACAACGTAGATAGAGCCTTCTACCTAAAAAAATGCCACACGCAGAAGGAAAAAAGAAAAACAACAAGCACAACCATAGTAGCGGCCTTCGCGACATGGCCGCAAGGATTCAAACCAATAACCCTATTCCATCATCACGATCCTTTCTGAACAGTTTCAACGCAGCCTTCATGCCGTCAAATATTCTTGCAGGTGCAATTTCAATCGCAAAACCAAATCCGAAAGAACGCCGAAACAAGCCAAAACCAAAAACCAAACAAAAAAACAATTCCGGATCCACAAAACCGCATACATTTGTCACTAAACCGCCGTTGCCCGTGGTTTCCATCCCCGCTGGGCGATGCATCCTTCTCTGGAAATTATCTCAAACCGTCAACAGCACAGAACCATTCTCAGACAAATACCAAACAAGCGGCAGCGCTGCATCAGAAAAACATCGGAATGGGGACGGACAATTCTGAGGAAAACAGCTTCAAAGAGTAGGCACAAAAACTCAAACGAAACAATGTTACAATTTCTTGGACGACAGAAACGAGTATTCGGAAAGCACATTGGCCCTAACAATCACTCCTGCCAACTCCTTGCTCCAGTATAGTAGTTGAGCACCAAACTAAACAGTGCGCACACGCAAATCGGTGCCGCCGTTGCTGTCCACGAAACGGATAGAAAACTAAACAAACTTATAGACAGCCCCTGTCACATCCCGAAACATACCCCTTACATTTCCAGAGTTCATGCAAGAACACTCCGCGAATATCAAAATGCCAACAAACAAACATGTAGACAGCCCCCCTGCAAAGGTAGCTGTTCATATGGGGAAACAAAAACAAATCGATTGCTGTTCATGCCCTCTAGAATCATCGTCA
>FN648632.1:52186-95480 GCA_000310025.1 Ectocarpus siliculosus | reverse complement strand
GTATTTTGGCAATGAGCGGAGAACACCCTAAACAAAACGTGTCTGTGTTTGTCCTAACCTTCGAACCTACGTACTCATGATTATCGGCAGAGCAATGGTCGTAGACTTCGGGCTTCGGAGGCGACAACAAATAAATTCTCAAGGGAGCTGTAGCTTTGGAAAAAGGAACGTTCGTACAAACCCTGGGGGAAAACGGCCCCCAGCATGAAATCGACAGGGAGTGAAATAAGAGTGGCAGAATACAACGCCCAGAAGGGCCAACAGATGTCTTGTTTACTCGTGTCCAGAAGAATAAGCGCAACTACTGGAGGGGAAAATGCAACTCAAAAACAGCTGCAACGAGAATAATGCCTCCAGCCTCGCGTAAAGTGTACTGCTGTATGAGTTGTGAGAGGGTTTGGAGTTGCTGTACCCCGAGACACACTACAGGCAGGTAGGTCCCCTTTCATTGGCGTCTGTTTGAGGCTTCTGCACGATGTAAAGGTTCCTGACGATATAATAAGGTAGACCGCAAGATACACGGCGAAAGAATGCAAGCGTTTCTTGTCGCAATGTACTTACAAGTATAATACCCGCTCTTGTTGCGCAAGTCGTCGTGAACCACACCAAGGGTGAAAGGGGCGAAGGAACCTGCTGCCCACTTTAACAACCCGACCCAGGATGACGCGTTCAGTAGATACGACGCGGTCGTTTTCGCTCGTTTTTCTCGGCGAAGCAGCTACCACGGCCGGCCGCAGGTGACACAAGATATCAACGCCCCTGGACTGATTTCAAAGCTCGATTACTTCACGACGAAGAGTATGCCAAAATCAAAGCATACGCTTCCGGGAAGATCTGGACGACACGATTCCAACGCCGCCATGATTGGCGCCGCCGCTGATTCTGCTTTGGAGTAACTTTTGAATATCGGTCCGGGGTGTGGTATCTTCCGTCACCGACGGTAACACAATCCGATATTCGACATGCGGCGCAACTGCAAGTGCAACGACAGCTGTGTCTCACCCTTGGTAGAATTTGAACATATGAATGCTTATCTCCAGCGCTTTCGTGCACGGTTTGAGGTGTGGAATGCATGCCTGCAGACATCAACGGGTGGGTTCCTCCTGTACTGCTGCTGTTCACGGGAACTGGCCGGCAGGTGTACGTTATGCCTCTCACACTGCCCACTGCTGTAGGCTACACACACAGCTCGATAGGAGAACCAGGATCAAAAGACAAAAAGACAGCGCGCAGCATTCGACACGCCCCAAAAGCAGTAAACTCACCAAGTTCACCACTTGTCCAGGCTTGGTGTAATCGGCAGGAGGCAGTAGGATAGGTCCCTCGAAAAGGGGTTCCTTCGGTTCGATACCTTCACCTCTCCCTTTCGCCGACAGCAAGAGCAGCTGATGGTGTTGTCGTGCAGAACATGGAACGATACTTCTGCTCATGATGCTGAGCGGTACCGGGACATGAAACGAGTTCACCGCCATGGCACAAAGGACAAGAACACACTGGATTGCCTTCATGGCCAAAAGAGCGCGCAAAAGAGAGGAAGGACAGCAGAGCAAACCTAAGAGTACAGCAGTAGTAAAAGTAGGACAGGGCAAGGAAGCTGGAAACCCAAAGTTGACGTGTTTCTTCAATTTTGGCGTTTCAGCCAGCAGGAGTTTTCAGGACTCGGGATCTGCTCGTGATGATTCTGTATGCGCATATAGGCGGGCCGGCAGGGTGTGTCCTCCCTCGCTCCAGAGTCTCGATGGACCAGGAAAAGCGAACGGACCCACCCCCCACTCCCTTGAGATCTTTTAGAAGATCTAGCGGCAGCCGGAGGAACGGAAGAAGATGCGTCCAACACCCACAACTTTTTTGTTCGACGAGTCGCGATCTGATACGCTTGCTTGCTCTTCTCCCGAGATCACATGGGATGACCCGATACGATAGGGGCACGGCGATACAGTCTATCCAGATGTCGAATACAGTCTACAGTATATGTCGAGTGCTGAGACCCATACATTGGTCTCCACGACATGAAGCCTACATACGGTAAACTTCGCCAAATATCGTATCCGGGCCGTTTCAAACAAAGGCCAATTAATTGACAAAGAGGTACCTAGGGTACGCCTGCCTGTACTGTGTAGAATCCTGTGTTTCTCCGCCTTCATTTGCTCGACGGTGTTGGTTCAACAGACGACTCCAGAACATGCCCTTTACAAAGTGCTGTGGACTCTAATCTGTGGATAGAGATGGGATCCGTCATGTTGTACGTAAGTAAGAACACTAAAAGAGTCGGCACCGTCTGCTGCCGGAAAGAGCCAAAGCTGGGACAACGGTGGCACCGTCTATGCAAGAGTCAGCCTGAACCACAACCGACTATCTATACGTTATCTCGCAAGAGTCAGCCTTAGCCGCAACAGACTAGACCATACGTTAATTGGCGAGAGTCAGCCTGAACCGCAACAGACTAGACTATACGTTCATTCGCTCGCAAGAGTCAGCCCGAACCGCAACCGACGCGCGACAGACGCGCCGCCTTTGGGTCGCCCACACCAGCACACAACTCCATCTCCTCCCCCTTCTCTCTAGACTATTGCTCTGCAACAGCACAGAAAAGACAAGACAACAACAACATTCAACATGAACTTCTCGGAAATCTTGGACATGGCCGTCCCAACTCCGTCCGCGTTGGTGCGGATGACGATCCTGGTCGTCATCCTTCAGGTGATGATTGCCTGGGGTATCATGACAACGACCGTTTTCACCGAGGGCACCCCGGTCACGATGGCGGCCGCTGAACAGTCGTTGTCCACCGGCATTACCACCAGGTCAGTGAAACATTCGGCTGTGCAAGCGCACACCACGCGCGAACGTTAGGACGCGGCCATGGTAGCGTGTCAAGTCGGCGCATCAAAGTCATACACCCCTGACTTTATTTTCAATAGCACCGGTCACCACGAAGAATTTCTTCTGTCTGAGAAAAGACTACAACGATCACTACCATGATAGCTGTGGCGTCCGTTGACCGGTGGCTAAATTAGACACACAACAGGCACGCGCGGCGACTCACTGAGCTGCCGCGCTTTGAGACTCTACCCCTGCGCGGGGTTCATGGCTCGGACCGTGTGCACCCTACAGCCGTCACTAGTTGATTCGCCGTTCGTTCACGTTTTCGTAGAAATTCGGCTAAATAGGCTTGAGCGAACGATCACGCGATAGCTGGCCAGTACATCATATGATAGACGAGAGTCACTGAGTGATAATTGTACCCTGTAGTACTGTAGTGGTGTGACATCACTCAACGTTCGTTGCATCGTCAGAGCAGCGCGCATTGCTTCGCGTGGTCTGGAGCATCTCGTGTCGAATGCAACCGTCGATGATTAAACCACCTGTGTCTTCTCGGGCCGTTTCTGCTATATATCGCTACATGAACGAACAGTGCGTTCCCCTGGGCGTCCATCATCTGGACGCTGATCGCGTTGATTTTGTCCGCGTTTTCGGGCAGGGACATCGTCATCGACATTATGGTGAGGCCAGGCTTCGTGAGGGCGGGAATTGACGATCATTCCTGTTTTTGTTCGCTTTTTTCCCATCCTTCGTCGATTAACGAGTCGTGCAGCAGCATGTGGTGCAGTTCACCCAAACCACGCGCCTCGTTTGATCTGTCCTCTTGAGACAGAAAAAAGGCCCGAAGGGCTGGCGGTCTGGTATCAAATCCCCTTCGGTGCCCGATATGCTGTTAACAGATAAGCGTTATCTGTCTTAAAATAACAGAGGGTGCTGTCCTCATACTTGTATGGCAAGTTACGTCTGGCGAGAACCTGTCCCAGGATTGCATGGAACCTGGTTTGATAGTCTCCCACGAGCTAGGGTTCTACCGAAAGCTAACCTTTCCCTGCTGTGTCCACCTCACCGCACCGCCGCCTCCGCATGACATGTCAACCCCACAGGCCTTAATGTTCACCACGATGCCCTTCGATTCATTCGTCAAGACGCTTGGCTTCGTCCTCGTCATTCTCCTTCACGTGAGATGGGTGTGGATTTGACACGTACGGTGTACCAGGTATATGGAAGAGCTGCACGGCATGTCTGCAGAAAAACATCACTGTAGCTACGGTAGTGTGTGGGCAGTGTGTGCCGATGGAACATTCGACGTGAGAACGAGGAAACACTTCGCTTCTGTCTCCTCCATTGAAAGCTTTGCTGCAAATAGGACTGAGTGCATCCACGCCCGGGAGAGGTTTACTCACGCAGAGCTCGATGCAACGGGCAGCACCCATCGCCTGAAATCTCGTGCCACGCGTACCATGCGAAAGAAGAACCAGCGCCATCGCTAACATCCCTCTCTGCTCCTGTATTGCATATTCTGTTTGCGTTCACAATTTGTTTGTACCCTAGGCTCACTTCTATGGGTTGGCCGAGCGTTGCCTTCGCACTGCCGTACAATTCGGCAACACCAGGCGAGTTGTGATGTCCGCGAAGCACAAGGCGCAGGTCAAGGCGCTCAAGAAGAAGCTCCGGGTCAAGTGCCGGATGGTGGAACTGGCGTCCATTTTGGACGTCCAATCGACGTAAGTAAACACGAACAATTTTCAATAGACATGGCTACATAGGGTTGTGCAGTGTTACATGCCGGTCTAGGCTGGGTGTTATCTGGGGAGAAAACACTGACAGGTGGAAGTCACGGGGGATGAAGATGTTAGGTATGGCAAGATGTACTTGCCAAGCACAAGTCTCTCCCACCCACAGTACGCCAAGGGGTGTTCACTCGCAACAAGAGACGGTTGTGTGGATGTTGGTGTGTGCATGTGTCAGGATCAGTCACTCTCCCATCCGTACCGGCGGGGTGAAATTAGAGCTAAACCTCATGGCCCTTGAGGAACGGCACCAGCTGAAGCGTCATTCGAACGAAGTTGAGCTCAACTCTGCTGTGGTTTGAGGTAGAATCAGCTACCGCTCTTGTCTCAACTGCCTCAATGAATTTTTCGTAAAACCTGCTCCTGCTGCTGCTGCTGCTGCTGCTGTATCTCCTTTGTGTGCGTTTCAGTAACCTTCAAGCCTCGTACCGGCAAAGGATCAAGCTGCAAGACAAGCAGGTGAGGACACCCCCCTATCACACCCCTGTCGGTGTTGTGTTAAGCATCCTCCGGCTCTTGTCGTGAGCTTCTTGGCAGCCGTAAAGTCCTATAATTTCGTTGAACTCACCATGATTGGGCGGCCGCCGTTAGATAATGAACTTTGATGACAGACCCACATACTGTGCTGCCTCCTCCACATGGGCCATGTGGACGACAGAATACGAATATATACTTCTATATATATCCCGCACGCAGCAGAACGGGGATGACAATTTGCTGTTCTCTTACAGTAGCTACGTGGTTTTCGGTTTTGGGTTCGATGATTAAACCGATCTGAAATATATGCCCTCCTCCTCCCTCCCTCGCCCCCCCTCCTTTGGTCTTCTTATGACGTCGCCTGTCTTCCACTTTCGCGAACGTCACGGTCTTGCAGCTATTCACTCTCCACCTCCAGTTCAGCGACCTTCAGCGGTCGAACGCCGCGACCGTGAGGGATTTCTCGCACTACATGTGGTGCGCCGAAAGAACCGTGGACTCGCTTACCGGCGCCAATGCCCTGCTCGAGAACAAACTTGCCTGCTTGGAGGCAGATGTGAGTCAACTATTGGTAGAGGGGGAGGGGGGGGGTACCAGTTTAGGATGTCTAGAGTCTCTAGACGTTTGTCATGTGAGAGGGAAGACCAACTCAATGTAAACTATACCCTTGGCGATGCTCTCCTAACTGATTCGAAACGCAACAAAGCAAACGTTGCGAAGTAATGCTCTAAGACGGTGGATTTCGGGCGAGACCATTTCTCAGCCCACGCACAACCGCAATCGATCGCACACACACCCTGTGTTTGTGCTGTAGCCACTATAGTAGTACGCCTACCACACTTGACGCTTTGTTCAAGTGCTTGGTACCATAAGCATACGGGTTCAGGCTGTGCGGGTGGAACGTGCATTGTATCTACCCACTGATACGGTGTTTCCGCCACATCGCTGGCTCGACGCTCGTGACCACAGGTGCAGACTGGCCACGACCTCTATGACCAGTTTCGATCCGACTTCCTCTGCTCTCTTCGGGACGGAGAGACGGCGCTCAGCCACAAGGATGCGGAGATATCCTCTCTGAAGCAGGTGGGTCATGCAGTGGGTTGTGACAGGATGACAACAGGAGGGAAACTGCTGCTGCTGCTGCTGCTGCTGCTGCTAACTGTGTGCGCACTGAGTACACAATTTCACGAGAATTCCTGGTAGGTTTCTCCGGTTGACGTTGTTGCAATCCTACCGCGGTTCTACACGGTGAGGTCGATGGGGTAGAAAGCATTCGACGCACGTTTAGAATGACGCCCTGGTCACGCTCTACCCAGCAAAGCAGTGCTCTCTATCGTGAACAACGCTTCAGGTATCCAACCTCGAGGGCCAAACCTAAGGTAGATCAAGATGAGTGTGGAGCCGCAGTAGCTGTGACAACATGTAATGATACCACCACCATCGCGTCCTCCGCCCCCTTGCGCTCTGTTCTGCGGGCAAATGATGACAGGACAACGCTCAGCTCGTTAAGGCCAATCAGGACAAGGACGAGGAGATCAAGCTCCTGAAGGCTCAGCTGGCCATGCAGCTCAAGCAGCCTCAGGAAGGTCAGCATACATGTGAACGTGTTGCCGATGTGGTGTACGCTAGTCGCGGGACACACACACATTGTGTGCAGAGATCGCCTATACTCACGCCCGTGGATACCCTTTGAGCGCTTGCTTTGAGCAAGGCTTTCGACGAGCGATCGTGGTACACATGCATATGTGGGCATCACAACCTCAGCCGAAACGATGACTCGCGAGACGTCAAATATTTGGTGGAAGGGTGTGCTTACCCATTACGAATAGGTTGGTCGTCAACGTCTTCATCGGATGGGAATGGTCATGTTGCAGCTCGTCATCTACCAGTTTGTGTTTACTTGCTACTCGCACGGTGCATGGGAGACAACGATTTCAGGAATCAGTCAAACACTCATTACCTCAGTGCATGGTTTTTGTACCGTCAATGTTTTCCCTATAGTCTAGAGAGTAAAGCGAATGTTGAAATGTTGAAAGACGGGTGTTCGAGTGGATTCGTCCTATGCCCTCTCCCAACAAAATGTCATGTTAGAAACCAAGCAATGCACAAACCCGTTCGCGAGCGGCGTCAAGAGCGCAACACTTTTCCTGTGTGTCTCACAAAACGCGGGCGTACAAATACAACGTTCTGTGTGCTCTCTTGTTGCGTTTTTTCAATTTTGCAGGCGAAAACAACGCGCACACCGACATCTCCACCGAGCTGCCCAGCCCCAGGTACGATACCAAAACGGCATGACGGTTGCTCGGTAGACTTGCCAGCAAACGGTTTCGGCCGTTTGTTCTCTGTTTCAAGTCCCCTTTGTCGGTGGGTGCTTTACGACTGTGGTGACATTGTTTTGGCGATGCGTGCCGGTGGTTGTTCTTTACCAGGTATCACTGACGAGCTCATACAAGGTGTGTTCTGCGATGCTTCATTGATGGGATAATTTTCTTGCAAGCTGCGGATAGTATACTTCGCAATACCATTCCCAGTAGGACATCTTCTACTTCTTCGAGCAATCTAGGGGGAAGTCGGGGGCGAAGTGATGTACAACCGTCTTCTTCAAGCACTTTGTTGGCGTATTTCGGCCATTCCATCCCACCAGACGTGATTAAAGGAATGTATTTTATGCATACAGCAAGCAACAAAACCGGCCCGCTTACTTGTTTGTCCACCGGTTTTATGGTCATCCAACTTGCATGCCTCCCTGTTTTGCGGTGGTGCTTCCCTCCCGCGCCCGTCGACTCTGTCCTATCGAACAAACAGCTTGCACAGCAGGTGGGGAAGCGCCGAGAACGTCCCAGGTGTCTCGAGTTTCCAGGCCAAGCGCCACCCGTCCGTCTCCACGGACGCGTCCGCCGCTGTGATCGCCACGGCCGCTTCGGGGACCTTCGTCTCCAAAGCCTCCCATTCGGGCACTAAGTCGGTCGCCACGACGACCTACCTGGACACCACCGCCGATGACAAGGCGGCGGCGGAGTTCCTGATTGGGGACACCGCGCTCGCACACTGGTGGTTGTCGGCGACAGCTACCTCGGCTGAGTGAGGGTGTAGCACGTTGTTTTCGTCCCATGTCCTATCTGCGAGCGTCGACCTCTGCTGTTGGTGTTGCACTTGGTGTTGGCCGTGCTGTTGCTGTTGCGCTTACTATAGGGAGTGTGGTGCCAGCAAGAACAACATCGAAGATGACCTGTGTATCGAGCGCTGTATGTGTATTCTCCCTTCGACGTAGACTAGTCTAAGATGGCAAGCGGAACTGGGAAACAAGTAGGCATTTCTGGGTTCACCCGTTCATGAACAACGCAGCAATGACCTTAACATTTCCCGAAGGCCTATTGAATAGCGAGCCAAACACACACCCGCTCAAGTTTGGAGTGGGTCATCTTCCATGTGGCAGTTTTGCCCGAATTGTGTGTATGTGTGTCCTACGGCAACAACGGCATGGGAGTCCGATGGAGCTTCCAAGGCGGCAATGATATTTTCTGTAGCATAGTTAGCAGAACCTGCCGTGCACCTCAGTTACTACGTGTGCCCTCCGCTCCATTTCCTTCTGCTTGCACGGCTTGACAGAAACTGAATGCCACCAGTTCGTTCTGGACCTGAAGGTGGACCACATCTTCTATCTTCAGGGCCTTCCAACACCTTTTGACCAAGACACCCATCATCTACGACGAAGGGACTCCTTCTCCAGTCTCTTCCCACGGCATGTTGATTTTTGGTCGCCGCAACACGGTTTTGTTATCCTCTGTCAAAACTCTCTTTACACTCGTATTTTTATCGCATGACTCAAGACAGCAGTGTCCAAGGCATCGTTGTTGTCCTGTTTTTGAGATGGGCGCTCCGAGGAGCACCGTATGTAGTTTCAGCATACCACGCCTTGTCGAGCTAAAAGCGCGACCAGCACGGGACCATCGCTTAAGAAGTAGAAGGGAGATTCATCAACAGGGTATGTTGGCTGTGTGGAAGAAGGACCACACACGACCAAACAACCAAAAGGGAGAGAAAATTTGAAAATGGCATGAAGGATATCCTCGTTTGTTTGTGGTGTCGCGGGAGCGCAGTGAGGGGGCGAAGAGACCTCTTGTGTTGACCGGCTCGGTTCACCACTCATCACTCCTCGGCGGAGGCGACACGTCCCGGCTTTTTGGCACACGACTCTGGCGGCTACCGTTGCAGAGAGTTCGGCGCTTTTTTGCCCTCGAGTTTGGCTCTCTCTCCTACCAAAATGCAGCGGGACTATCTATGTGCATCTGCTTCATGCATGCATGATACAGGCAGCTGAAATGCGTTGACCCCGCTCGCAACCGGTTGCTCCGGAGTGGGACCCCTGTGTCTGCGATTTCTCGGGATAAAGGGTGATCGAGAGCAAGACGAAGGTAGTTTCGAGGATCAAATGGTAGAGAGCTCTCAATGAACATGCACAGCACACCACAGAGCAGGACCGGGAAAAGGGACGGTTCTCAGATTTTCGTCAATCTTCGAGTTTATTGTTGTCTTCTTCGGTTGCTAGCAGACACGTTGGGGAGTGAGACACACGGAACGCTCGTCATCTCGCCAGCCACATTAACTACGAGGCGTGACGTTGACTCTTTCAAACCTGTCTCACTCCCCGGAAATAATACCGGCCGGGTGACTACGACTGCAAACGTACGAGTCTCAAAACTGACCAAGCCCCAAATGGTACACACCATTCTTCAACACCCACATCGAGGTCATTTTCTGGAAAACTACGGCAGAAGTCGACTAATTTCGATCTCCCGGCTGACTCGTTGCTGCTGCCGTCCGTGAGTTCCAACACTTGCGTCGCGAATCCTCTGCGATATGTTGATTGCATCGCTTGTACGCATCCGCCTTCATTGTACCTCTCTCTGAATTTCATGTACAGCAATGCCCGCCTGAACCTGAAGCCTTCGCTCCTCCAGTCTGCCGAAGGAATCTCACTTGAACCCTCGGTTCGCGATCATACCCCTAGCTGCACGGGGGCAGCGCTAAATTTCAGAACTCTCACTGCTCTACCAAGACCCCACGAAGCCAACGGTCCGGAGCCAGGCAACCGTCGCATGACACGACAACAAGTCCACCACAAGAGCAACTGCACCGTTGTTTGCTCTCGCGCCTGACTGCGGTCCGGTTACTTCGTCTCTGCTTATCGATAGTAGCTCAACCTTGTCTGGCTCGTTCTTGTGGCGGTCCCGTTGTTCGTGTTCTCTCTCTACTGCCCGAGGTAGCTACGCAGGCGGGCACCTCCATTCGGCGGTAGCATGGGTGAAGAAATCAGCAGCCTTGGGGCGTCGTACCGTCCGCTCCTGCCGAGCGCGTCCCGCCCCCAGCCCCATTCCCCTTTGCCGTATCCGGCGGTGTCACTGCTATCCCTGTCTCCGGTGAAGACCCCCGCCTTCGCCTCCGCCCCCGCCGGTACCCGAGCTCGCACTTCTTCTTCCGCCTTGGACCCGCGGGATCGCTTTTTGACGACGATAGAAGCTGGTGCCCGCTCTATAATAGGCGATGGTACACTGCCGTGCCGACCCCCGCCCCTGCCGACGAAGCGAGACGTCTTCGTCCGCTCGATGGTGAACACCGGCGGGAAGTCCGCCGTGACGGCTAGCGTCGCGAAGTGGGTGAGTTTTAGGCTGATAACGGCGTCGAATCACGTCGACGCGAAAGCTGTGGAGTTGTCGGTGATGAATGTCGCGGACCGGGATGTGCTCAAGTCGATCCGTACCTCGCCGAGGTGCTTGAGACAGTACTCGCGAACCCTCACCAGTCCAGATCACCTATCGTCGCTCACACTTGTTGTCGATCGCCTACGGCCTCGTCGCGCTGCCGCTGCTGCTCAGTCCGCGGAGAGTGGCCACCTCGGCCTCGTCGAGAGGGGCGCCACGGGTGTCTGTCGATCGCGCTCGCGTGACGACGTGCATCTAGCTATTGTAGAGTATTTGACTCGCCGCGGATCGAGTCGCGTGCCGTCGGACTCGCTGCTGATCGTCCTGAAGCACTCCTCGCACATGGTGAGTCCGCCCGGCCCCGCCACCCTTGGCTAGCCGCAGCCCTGCCGCTCCGCCACCGCGTTGAGATTCGTGCCGACATCTAATCACAACCGGTTTTGTCAACAGCGAACCGGTGACGGGGAGGCGTACGAACGTCAGGACGGCGTAACGGGAACACTCGTTGTTGTCTTCAGCGTAGTAGGGGATAGGGCACACCTGTATCTGCAAGTAGAATTCCTGCATGTCCCTATCTCTGTGGCAGAATGTCCAGCATGGCAATGAGTCAGACGTAACGTCGCTACCGCTTTTCATGCTCTTATTTTCTTCGTTGTCTACGCCTGCGTAATTGAAAGGCGCAACATTACTGCGCCCCTGGCACTTTGTTGGTCCGTCGGGGCTGCGAGTAGTTTCGTGCCACTGCTCGGATGTTTTCGGGTAGCAAGGCACGGACATATTTCCAGATGTTCTCTTTGCATCAGCCCCTTGCGAACAGGAGACTACTGAGCCACAGCAGAAGAACAATTATTTCTGTGTTTGTAAACGTGTACTATACCCCCGCTGCTCGAGATGCGTCTTTTGTTTGAAAAGACGCTGCAATTGGTTCTTTTCCGATGCGCATGCGCCGATGTGCCTACAGTTTTTGGAGAGGGGTGGGAGGTCCGAAAGATGACGCCTTTCCGGAGAGCCCGGCTTCCCCTTCATACAGTTTTCTTCTGGTGAGGGGTGTGGAATTTTCCCGGAGCTCGTGGATAGCCTATTTGCCACGAGGAGCGACTATTGCGCGTCCCTCGTGTCGCTCGGATATAAAAGTTGTTGCGAGACAGCGTTGATTTCTTCCGTGGGTTGATTTTTCTGTCTCGTCCGTGCAAATGCAGAAATCACGCATTCGCGCCTTGGGGCGAACATTGGGGACCGCAATGAAACCCTCGTAGAAACGGCATATTTTTATCCAGCCTGTGTTTCGTTCGCACCGTCTTACTCTCGCTGCCGCGGGCGGTCTCACTCGTTCATCCTGTGTCTTCCACATCATTCACACTATGATTGATTCGCTTCCGGACGCGTGGGCATTGTTTAATAGGTATGTTCGACTCTTCTTCTCTAAGAGTCACCACGCCGCACACAATCTCTCTTCTCTCTCTCTCTTGCATTTTTCTCGATCGATATTATGGATGACTGGGCACTATTACACCTACCTCCCACGAAGCCTTCACCAGGCTCTCGCTATGTGATACCTCTCATCCACACTCCCAGTCGGACGAAAATCATACGTTTGTCTTCGACTGCACACACTGCTGATCATTTTCCTGCTCTCACTGTCACCGCCTACGTATATACATGCAATGCGTCGATCCTCTCTTTGGAATATTGCGATTTAATAGGATCGACAAGAAGACAAGTCGCTTCTCGTTCGGTGGCGGCGCAAAGCGCCAATGACCCGAAAATCTACCATGATCATGAAGGGACGGCGGACTGAAGTGCAGGTATAATCTCTGTGATTGTCGTTGATGGCACTCAAGCTTCAGTAGTATCAGACAAACGAGGCATTTTGTTGCGCCCATCCTCGTTCAGGCCTGCATGAGGTAAAAGGCGGTAGATTTGCTCATCATGGCGGTGCGCGGCAAGCGCCAGAAAAGTTCAGAAATATCTCTTCGCAACAACCGCAGATACTTGGCAGTCTCGATGCAATGCGCGCGGCGGCCTTCTCCTGATCCTTCAATCCAATGTATTTTTTATTATGGATATTGTGTAATACCCTGGCACGGTGGTGTAAAGGCTGTGTCTTCGACGTTAGTCGAGGTGATGACACGTGCTAGAGGGTAGTCTGGAAGACGAGAGTCCTTCCACGGAGTGAAGAAGATGTAGAGATATTGGAACACTGGCGCTTAGATGGCCAACACAATCCGGAAGGATCACACGAGAGAAGTGAGCTACTCGGCTACCACGCATCACGCAGAGAATACTTAAGGAATAATAAACGCAGAGAATACTGCGAGAGTAATTCCTCCGCATACACATACGTAAGTTACATTCGAACCGACATTCGAACCGACACATATGAGATCTACGACATACAAGAGCAGTGCTACTGAAAAATGACTAATACTGGCTATGTGCTAACATTTCCATAACACTCCCCCTCAATGAAAGTTGCTCTGAATTGTACCAAACTACAGTGATGAATATTAAAGCAAGTACACTCGTTTCCTGCGTAACGAAACTCATTCGTTTCATGCGTTTCAACCACTAATGTACCAAGTGATAATTCATGTTTTACACGTGCTACAATACCTTCATGCGCTTGCAAAGAGTACCTGCTATTATTTCTTGCATAAACCAAAGCATCATAACTTTCAATCCTACATGGCTCGTTCAACCAGTGATGGTGCGAGGCCGAATGTTGACTACCGAAAGAACACGCTGATTCACACAAACAGAACAGATGCAAAAATACTTCGTAACAAACACACAAACATATAACACGATTACTTGAACTTGTTGCTGATGAAGTCGTTGACGTTGAAGCTCCTGATGATGTCCAGCAGGTGTTTGAGCCGATGCTTGTTAAGATGCTTTGTCCCGATGTCAGCAGGGTTGCTTTCCGTCGGGATGTGTAATGGATCGATATCCGTCCTTCCGATACTAGCTCTCGGATGTAAAAGAAACGAAGGGCGATATGTTTTGTCCTCGAGCTGAAGGAGCGGTTTCCAAGCGCGTGCAGCGTCGCCGTGTTGTCGCAGTACAGCGGCACTTGCGCAAACTCCTTACCGAACCCTAGCTCAGTTAGCACGTTAGAGCAGAACACTGCTTCCTTCATGGCTAGTGCCGATGCAATCAGCTCTGCCTCCATGGTAGACATGGCAGTTGGACCTTGTATCCCCGACTTAAAACTCACCGGTGCATTGCCTAGCATCGTCAAGTAGCAAGAGGTGGACTTTCCGTTGTCAGGGTTGTTCGCCCAGTTGGAGTCCGAAAACGTCGCAAGCTTGAAGCCTCCAACCTTGTACGTGATTCTAAAATCCATGGTGCCGGCCAGATAGCGAAGAGTGTGTTTAGCTGCCACCATGTGGATCTTGCTGGGCTTCGCCATTGCGCGGGCCAGTTGGCCCGTAGCGTACATGATGTCGTAGCGGAGCACTTGAGCGATGTACATCAGGCACCCCACGATGCCCTGATAACGTCGCGTTTCCTCCTCGCCTAGCAGAGTGTCCTCTGGTTGCTTGTTGGAGAGCTCCGAACCGTAGCCAGGCGTGCTGGTTGGTTTGCATTCAGACATCCCGAACCTCTCTAAGATGGACTTGCTGTACGCTTCTTGGGAAACCGTCAGTGTACCTTGGGTGCGGTCCCTCTTAATTTCCATACCCAAGACAAGCTTCACGTCGCCCATGTCTGCCTTCTTGAACCTTTGTTTTAATTTCTCCTTTATCATCAAGATGACGTTGGCGTTGTTTCCGGCTAGAAGAAGATCGTCAACGTAGAGCGTCAAGTAGACTTGATCGTCGTCGTGGTCGTACAGGTAGACGCAAGTGTCAGACTTGAGCGGAACGAAACCTATCTCAACAAGGAAAGGGTCGATGGTGTGGAACCAGTTACTGGGGCTTTGGGCCAGCCCGTAGAGGCTCTTCTGTAGCTGCATCACTAGATCACCTCCATCCTTGTCCTTGACCTCGAAGCCAGGTGGCTGTTCGACGAACACGTTCTCCAGGATGTCCGCGTAGAGGAAGGCTGTGGACACGTCCATTTGATCCAACTCCAGGTTGAATTGCACGGCTATGCACGCTAACATCCGAATGCTCTGTAACCTGCACACCGGAGCATAGGTGCTGCCGCAGTCCAGTCCAGGCACTTGGTTCCAGCCTTGCGCCACTAGACGCCCCTTGAAGGAGCCGTCTGCCTTACGCTTGAACACCCATTTGGACTTAATCCGCTTCCTCCCTGGGGGAACTGCCTTGCGCGGGACGAGCTTGTACACTTGACGTTCCTTGAGACTCGCGATCTCGCGCTCTGCAGCAGCGTTCCACTGCGCTCCGTCCGGCATGGCCCTTGCCTCTTGGATCGTTCGTGGAACATCCGGTTGGGATGCCCCCATAGCGTACGCATATTCCGTGAAACCAAAGGAGGCGTCCCTATGGGCAACGTCAGGGAACTCCCCTTTCGCGGTAAATGCGTAGGAGATACGACGAAGCTCGCGGATGGTCTTTGAGGTGGGCATTCGCGAACTCGACCTGGTGACAGCAGGTGCCGATGTGGATCCTCGTCCACCACGAGAACCAGTTCCACTTGCCGAGCCGCGACCTCCACGTGGCGTGATGCCTCCCTGCGCAGATCCTCCTCGCGAAGATCCACCACGAGCACTTCGGCCACCACGAGACAAACCGCGCCCACGCGCAGATCCACCCCGCGGTACAGCACTAGACGGTGCAGGACCAGAAGGCGATGAACCAAGCGGCGCAAAATCAGGTGACGAACCAGGAGGAGACGCACCGTCATCCGTTTCAAGGGGGTTTACTCCCCCAGGCGAGGCAGGGCTACCTCCCGTAGGTGTACCACCAGAAGTCCTAGACGCGTCGTCGTTGGGAGCAGTTCCTGCATGACTAACCCCAAGGTCACGGTTGGTTGTCGCACGGATTTGCTCTAGAAGCTCAATCACAGGTATGTCCCCAACGTCATGATCAGGAGAGAGCGAATCAACTGAGTGGTTGAAAGTATAGTTTCGCACGTCTCTTACCATGTCGTCGTGGTTGTCGTACGTGAACTCCCCGCCGTCGAAGCCACCCTCATCCAACGCAGGCGCAACGGGAGGTGTCTCAATGAAGACAACATTTCGATTCACCCGTACACGTCGCGTCTCAGAGTTGTAGATCCGGTACGACTTGCTGTCCATGCTGTATCCGACAAGGCGTCCTTCCCAAGCACGATGCCCCATCTTCCTGGTGTGGGTCTCTTCGTGCACGAACGCCCTTGATCCTATCACCCGAAGGTGACCAAGGTAGGCATCCTTGCCGTAGAGGGCCTTGTACGGCGTCCCGTTTTGCAGGGCTGCATGAGGAACCCGGTTGCTCAGGTAGACTGCCGTCTGGATCAGCTCCCCCCAAAGGAAGTTCGGTAGAGTTGAGTCAGCGAGCAGACAGCGCACGATATTCAAAATCGTCCGACCCGCACGCTCGTTCGCTCCGATCTGCTGAGGGGTGTTTGGAGAGGTGAGCTCCAGCTTGATGCCGATATCTTGACAGTACTGGCGGAATTCCGCACTCGTGAATTCTGTGCCTTGATCCCCGCGGAGGCAATGAATGCGTTCGCCGGTAGGAACCACGGTCCCTTTGTTGAACAACGCGAGGGAGTCTACAGAACAGGTCTGAATACTATCTCCGCCCACTTGGTCTGCTGGTCGACGAACTTGGTGGCATACTTGAGTCCGCCCAACGCTGTAGGTGTGAAGGGGCCAAGGGTGTCGACGGAAACGTGTTGGAAGGGGCGCAAGACGCCGTAGGTGGCCTGCTTTGGATGAGGTTGTTGCGCGCTCTTTCCGAGCGGGCAGACACTACAGTCCTTCACGTCTCCGGTGTAGTCGACGCCGTTGACCGGTTCTTTCCTTAGAACGTCCAAGCTCTTGCGGTTGATGTGCCCCATGCGCCGGTGCCAGAGACCAGCGGACTCCACCTTCAAGGCGAGGGCATCAGGGGCGTCTCCGAGGACCGTCGGGCCCCCAGGTTCACCCCCTAACTTCACCTCGATGGAGTAGACGCATTTTCTGGTCGTGGCGTCCACCCCGAGATTCTGCATCGGGAAAACCACGTCCCCCGACTCCAACCTGGGGTTGTCCGGATGAAACAACGTCGCCACCCCCTTTAGCATCGCCAATGTCACAGAGAAGAGGTTGGTGCCCAGTCCTGGTACCATGATGACGCGAAAGGAGACGTGCCGGTCATTTCCTTTGTCATCCGTGACAGCGCCGAAGATAGTCCCCGTCGCAACACCTTTGAGGACATGCTGGCCCCCGGCGACGATCTGGTGTGGGACCCGAAGGTGTTCGACGTCGCGCATATGAGCCCGCAATCCTGGTGTAAGCCCAGGGTCGAGGTAGTTGTCTGTCGCTCCACTGTCCACAACCATCCGGATGAACGAACCGTTGGAGCGAAAAGGAGCAAGCGACAACTCTGCATGAGTCGCCATGAACGCACCGAAGAAGCCTGAAGGCAGTCGGTGGTCCTGCGCACTCGACGTTGATGAGGCAGATGCAGGTGCCGCCTGTGTGGCGGCAGACGCCGCCGAAGGCGGCTGGGAAGAGGCAGACGACGAGGTTGCCTCCGCCAAGGAAGTTCCGAGGGCGTTGAAAGAGAATCCGAACGAAAGTAGGCTCTGTCGGAGCCTGTTGCGCCACCGCCGGAGACGATTGCGCCAGGTGAGCACTCCCGATATTTGGGAGTTGCAGAAAGTTGGCATGGCCAGCTCACTGCAGGAGCACCAAGTTCGCCGCCAACCCTTCAAGCTCCTTTTTCTTGTTTTCCCGGATCTCCTTTTGCTTTTGGCACTCAGCATCGCTGTGTGTCTTGGTGTTGTGGTAGGCCCGATATTTGGGAGTTGCAGAAAGTTGGCATGGCCAGCTCACTGCAGGAGCACCAAGTTCGCCGCCAACCCTTCAAGCTCCTTTTTCTTGTTTTCCCGGATCTCCTTTTGCTTTTGGCACTCAGCATCGCTGTGTGTCTTGGTGTTGTGGTAGGAGCACCACTTGGGCTGTGCACTCCCACCACTTCCTCGCTTGTTGGCTCCCTTCTTCTTGCCCTGCTTAGGACGGCTCTTTTGGACCTGTTGGGGACAATCGCGCTGGAAGTGTCCGTACGCCTTGCACCGGCGGCACTGGTCGGTGTCGGACGCGACCGCCATCAAAGCCCCCCGGCCCGAGACCACGGGGCCCGACGCGTTGCACGACTGCTGATCCACAAAAAAACGGTTAGCCGTCGCCTGGAGACTGTCTACTGAAGTAAAATTGTCACGGTAGTGCATCTCTCTGATGAACTTGAACTCCGGGGCCTTGGTCAGGCCTGAGAGCATGATGTCCAGGTAGACTGGGTCCGAAACTTCCTCCCCCAGCACCTTAAGGCGAAGCTTGAGATCCCACCCCTTTGTGAAGAAGTCAATGGGGTCACCGCCCGCAAGGTGTCGCAGGTTGAACAGCTCGTTGTGACACGCACGCCGAGCTTCCTGGGTTTGAGCATCGAAACGCTCGTTGAGGGCTCTCCAGGCCGCTGTCCCATCCCCCATGTCACTATCCGCCGCCCCTTCGTGAGTGTGGACGGTGAGCTGCGCAGACCCGGAGGTCACGAAGAAGAGGAGGGAGAACAGGCGACCGTTGGCCTTGTCCCACGCGGCCACATCCTGCGCGTTCGCCGCGGTTGCGGAAGGACGTGCGTTTCCGTTGAGGACGGGGAGAAGCTCCGGCGCGTGGAGGATGACTGCTTGTCGAAGCTTGATCTTCCATTCGCGAAAACCCGAATGTCCCGCGCATTTCCCGATGGAGTCCAGCATGCGGTGGAGCCTGGAGCTCGAGGATTCCGCCATCACTGAAACCAGGGTCACACGCCGAGCGCTATACGGTTTTCAGCACACGTAAGACGCCTCGATTACCTCCGAAGGTTCGACGCGCCAGAACAAAACGGTGATGCTATGCTACACAGAGGTAGGCTTGGTGCAGGTCGCAGCTTCGTAGCGTACAACCCACTTCCAGCGGAAGCGGTGTAGCGTCCGCTCGGACTACTGCGCTACTACGAGCACAGCTATGACCTACCGCAGGTGGCTAGGCTGCGGTGTTGCGGCGACGAAGTTGCCAACTCCGGCCTCGTCCTGCAGGCACACGGGTCAGATGTACTGCTTAGACTTGCTACGCGTCTTTCGGCGCAGACTTGTGGCTGCTGCACGGATGCAAACAGGCCTGGTCAGATCCTCAACCTACACTCGCACCGGTATACACACAGTACGCGTAAGATATCTTGGACAGGCGTACCTCGCGTATAGCACAACGCGCAGGTAAATTTACGTGAGCGGATCACGTGGGTGTAGCTGTAGCAGCAGTCGGCTACCAGCTAGCAGTCGTATCCTCAGCCTGCACACGCTACCAAGCTTGGCAACTCAGCACGTGGGAGATATCTTAGACAGACTATACGCCTCGCGAAGGACCACGCGCAGGCGAAAGTGGCAGTCAGTTAGGAACACACAGAACACCGAGGACGGCACTCCGCACGCAGAACCAACTACCTGCACAACTCTATTCGCCGACCGAAGTCAACGCCTAGAAATTATGCCCCCGAATGCTTTACACAGTATCGTACCGAAATGTGCAGCCAAGAACCCAGGTGATCAGTCCGGGCCCAATAAGCAAGCGGGTTGACTCAGTGTGACCTCCAGCAGAAAGTAGACTCCGACGGTAGCTCCCCGCGGAGAATACCCAAGCTGGAAGATGTGTGTGTTCTCCACAGTGCTCGACACCAGCAGAAGACGCAGTCGCCGCAGGCCTCCTGACACACACAGTCGAGGCTCATAACCTATTATGGATATTGTGTAATACCCTGGCACCGTGGTGTAGAGGCTGTATCTTCGACGTTAGTCGAGGTGATGACACGTGCTAGAGGGTAGTCTGGAAGACGAGAGTCCTTCCACGGAGTGAAGAAGATGTAGAGATATTGGAACACTGGCGCTTAGATGGCCAACACAATCCGGAAGGATCACACGAGAGAGTGAGCTACTCGGCTACCAAGCATCACGCAGAGAATAAACGCAGAGAATAAAGTTAAGGAATAATAAAAACACACACAGAAAGACTACCCATTCGAGATATACCTACAGTCGAACGGGATGTGGTGGAGTCTTTTCAGTGAGTGAAGCACTATTCAGGGTCCTCAGTAGTACCATCAATAGTGCAGGCAGGCGTACTATTCGCGATATCACCGGTTGCATTGTCGTGAACGAAAAATGTTATGGAAATGTTAGCACATAGCCAGTATTAGTCAATGTTCAGTGCGACGTTTTCGGACTCCAACTGGGCGAACAACCCTGACAACGGAAAGTCCACCTCTTGCTACTTGACGATGCTAGGCAATGCACCGGTGAGTTTTAAGTCGGGGATACAAGGTCCAACTGCCATGTCTACCATGGAGGCAGAGCTGATTGCATCGGCACTAGCCATGAAGGAAGCAGTGTTCTGTTCTAACGTGCTAACTGAGCTAGGGTTCGGTAAGGAGTTTGCGCAAGTGCCGCTGTACTGCGACAACACGGCGACGCTGCACGCGCTTGGAAACCGCTCCTTCAGCTCGAGGACAAAACATATCGCCCTTCGTTTCTTTTACATCCGAGAGCTAGTATCGGAAGGACGGATATCGATCCATTACACATCCCGACGGAAAGCAACCCTGCTGACATCGGGACAAAGCATCTTAACAAGCATCGGCTCAAACACCTGCTGGACATCATCAGGAGCTTCAACGTCAACGACTTCATCAGCAACAAGTTCAAGTAATCGTGTTATATGTTTGTGTGTTTGTTACGAAGTATTTTTGCATCTGTTCTGTTTGTGTGAATCAGCGTGTTCTTTCGGTAGTCAACATTCGGCCTCGCACCATCACTGGTTGAACGAGCCATGTAGGATTGAAAGTTATGATGCTTTGGTTTATGCAAGAAATAATAGCAGGTACTCTTTGCAAGCGCATGAAGGTATTGTAGCACGTGTAAAACATGAATTATCACTTGGTACATTAGTGGTTGAAACGCATGAAACGAATGAATGAGTTACGTTACGCAGGAAACGAGTGTACTTGCTTTAATATTCATCACTGTAGTTTGGTACAATTCAGAGCAACTTTCATTGAGGGGGAGTGTTATGGAAATGTTAGCACATAGCCAGTATTAGTCAAGTTCAGTAGCACTGCTCTTGTATGTCGTAGATCTCATATGTGTCGGTTCGAATGTCGGTTCGAATGTAACTTACGTATGTGTATGCGGAGGAATTACTCTCGCAAGAGTAATCTTATAATAAAAACACACACAGAAAGACTACCCATTCGAGATATACCCACAGTCGAACGGGATGTGGTGGAGTCTTTTCAGCAAGAGTAATTCCTCCGCATACACATACGTAAGTTACATTCGAACCGACATTCGAACCGACACATATGAGATCTACGACATACAAGAGCAGTGCTACTGAACTTGACTAATACTGGCTATGTGCTAACATTTCCATAACATTTTTCGTTCAAGACAATGCAACCGGTGATATCGCGAATAGTACGCCTGCCTGCACTATTGATGGTACTGAGGACCCTGAATAGTGCGTCTTGCTGCACTAGTCAGGCCCGAAATCAAATAGTGCGGGCGCCCACTATAGTGCGGGTGAAATCGCTTGGCCCATGCCCGCACTATACAGGGACCCCCACTGTACGTGTACGCATGGCTGCCGACATACATGGGCCTCTTCGGAAGGTAGAGTGTCACAAGAACTATGTTTTGTTAACTTGCAAAGGTGTAGTCCAAAGCGCATGTATGTCTGCCTCTACCGCAGAAAGCGGTGGACGACTCTTTTCATAGCGCTTCGTTACCAGTGCGCCCCGTCTGATCAACGCGGGAAAGAATGTTCCCTTTCTTTTTCTGGCCTAAGATGACCTCATTGTTGCGTGATTAGAGGCGATAGCCGTGTTGCTTTGGCACGGAGGCAGCCACGCTGTGGCGCGTCACGATACACAAATACCTGTGAGATTTTTAATCGGCCTACTTTGAATTTGACTCGATGGGCTTCATGGTTCCGTGATTATATGCGATAACTGTTCTGCATTAGCCACGTTGTGGATCGTCACCATAACCAAAGGCATGTGCACCAAAGGCATGTGAGTTTTTTTGTTGTTTTTCTTTCAGCCTACGTTGATTTGTTGTTATTTCGATGAATGAATGCCGTTCACCTACGGCTCGGACGCGGCCACATTATAGTGCTTTCGCGTGCTGTGCGCTTCGCTCACGACACGGATGCAGCCACACTATGGCGCTTCGCGCGTTGCGTGCTACGCGCTCTGCCTACAGCATGGATGCAGCCACACTATGGCGCTTCTCTTGTTGCGTACTGGACGCTTTGTCCCCAACGCGGATGAAGCCACACTTTGGCGCTTTGTGTGTTGGGACGCGGCATTGCAGCAAAACAATAGCATGTCGAATTAATTGTTCTACCGGCCTACGTACGATGTGATCCAGTGAATGCCGGTCGCCTGCAGCACGGATGCCGCCACACTATGGCGCTTCGCATGATGCGTGCTACGTGCTTTGCCTATAATTAATGAACCTACAATCCGACTGGGCACAAGCGTATAGACGAGGTTGGATTCAACAATCCGAAACTGTTCTACCAATAAACGCCTTTTAATTCTGTCTGTTCTCTGTTCGACGAATAAGCTTCCCTGAAGAATGAATGCGGATCTTTCCACGCAGCGCCTGTCACGGGCGCGACATTGGCAATCACGCATCTGCATTTACGGGCGCGTCCTTTGCAATGTATTTCCGCCATATACACATGCAAGGTCGCACCACTAATTCATCGCCAGACAAGGACAACACGCCCCGACTTCCTCTGCTGCACGCAGTTTTTTAATGAAACAACGACAGCACCTACAACGTTCATCATTCTTCGACGAAGATGTGTCATCAGTATTGACTGCATCCATACGAACCAAACACCAATCAACCGCAGCGCAGCACGGGGTGGGTACGTACAAGAATCTCTTGTCAGTCCTACTACGGACGTACATCTCAAGCAAAACTTCTCGTGAGGGCATCAAAGGGGTAGAAAAGACACGGGCGAGATGCAAGGGGGTATCAAAGTAGGATCACAAGCTACACATCGTCTTCGCAAAGGAGTCACACATCGTCTCGAGCAACACATCATCTTACGCAACGAGCAGGATTTCATACACAGCAGTCAGCAGAGGCAGCTACCACACAGCACTAGCACGTGATACCGACAAATAACGACAAGGTCGACGCCATCATGGGGGGTAACTACAAGGCCGCAGGTGCAGATCGGAGTTTGTGCTTATGTGTCCGACATGAACATCAGCCCGTACGCATACACGGCGAGGTGGTACAGCAGTGGAAGCACACGATAAGCCCAGTTCGACAACAATAGCGTCAAAATCGCCTTGTCTTTCTATGCTCCTGAAGCCCAAAAGGACAGAAACGAATTGGTCACAACCCAACCACCGCGACAGCGTACTTCGGGAAGCCGACGTATGCAGCCCCGCGACACAGGACAAAAATAACAGAGACAACAAACGGACGGACGGACGTCCGGGACAACACAACAAAAAATGGAATCTTTGTGGACACCGGACAAAATTGACAGGGACAACAAACGGACACCCCGTTCGTCCGAGAAACAGAGCAGAGCTGAAATCGTTCTGGGCACAAGCGTATACACGAGGTTGGATTCAACTGTATGACAACACCCTCCCACAGAAGGCCGAAGCCGAAAGCTAGAAAACCACGAAAGTGCCAGAAAGTGCGACGGGTGTAGGGGGGGCCAACGTATCACCACAAACACCACAATTCCGCCAGACATCGCACCCCCCCCCCACCCAAGACTCCAGCGCCTGCCTGCCAAAGTCGCACGAAAGAGCGGGTCGGCACATGCGCAACGCTCGAGCACACCGGGAATAAGCTAGCCTATCCCCCCATCCTGCCGGCCGACGTATCATCGGCCAGTCCAGCAATCTGGCGCTGGTGTTGTGCTAACCCCCACCTCTCTCCCCTCCGCACTCTGCAGAGAAAAGAAATAACTAAATACAACATCATGAACGTAAAATACCCCTTACGTACCAACGTCAACGTTCGGTACTCTTCCCTCTCCCATTCGCTATCCCCACCACTTCACGCAAACCCAGCAATCTAAAGTCAGTTCTTGCCCTTGCTAGCCTTCTTGGTGCTACCCTGGCTTGCCCCGACACCACTCTTCTTCAGATTAGCCCAGGGGTTTCTCATGGTCGGCTCGTTCTTCATGGTCGACTTGGCCTTGTCCTCGGCGCTAGCCGTCGAAGAAAAGTCAAACGCGGTGTCGAAGTCGTAGCCGCTACCCAAGCAGTGGTCCCACTTGAAGGTGTCGTACACGTAGGACAGCTGGTTCACCCTAGGGTCCATCGCTGCGAGGACCTCTCGGTTGGTGAAGCTGTTCCCGGTCTCGGGGTTGCCCTTCATGCCGGTCTTGATCTGAAACAGATGAGATGTGTCGGGCAGGCCGGGGGGGGGGGGGGGGGAGGGAGCCACAAGGGTACGTGTTGAGCGTGGGTGCTGCTTCGGTTGCGATGGGAGTAAGCAAGCAGCCATGAACAATGACTTGACTGGGGTAAACGGCTGTATTGTTGGTACGCTACAGACAGACCCTACGTACGTCGATGCCAGATGTTGTTTGGCCGAAGCAATCGGGATCCACCAGAGGTCGAACCACGGGGGGTGGGGAGCACGTGCAATCAGTCGAGTCAGAGCCATCACAGTGGGTAGGGCTAGTGCGTGGGGGTCTACACGCAAGCTTGCTGTAGGTCGACCGTAGCCTGTACTGGCGATGGTGTCGAGGAGGCCTCAAGCACGACGCAAAGCGTTCAGTCTATTTCCGAGAGGGCTGCATCGGGGTGGGCTAGAGAACTGAAGGCGTTCCGTTCCAGGGAGTTGGTTCTACAGTACACACCTCGAATCCGTCATGGTCTGAGTCGAGAAGGTCGAAGGGGAACACGTCGCTGCCGCCGTGGCCGACGCAATCGTCGCCGTAACGGCTTATCATCTCGTTGGAGGAGGAGGAATCGGCGTCCGGCCAGTCCAGGTCGTTGGTGTTCCCCGTCAGCCGGGCGAACATGAACAGGCGCTCCATCGTCGGGTGCATTGGCCAGAAGGTTGGGTCAAGCGAGGAGCCCGCCTGATGGTGGTGGTGGTGGTAGTAGATCGATCGAACGGAACAGAGACGGGCCACACAAGGGAGTAGGTTGGCTTCAAAAATCATGATGGAAACAGAAAAGACAACGTCGGCTGCCGTTGAACTTGTCCCCGTATTGTGGAACATGCTAGAACGCATCACTACAACCGCTGCCGAAACCATTTCGGAGGAAGAATTGCTGAACATGCACGTAGAGGCTTTCGCCGTACTTGCGCACAACTGAACAGAGGACCGGCACAAACGACATCGACAAATGTGGACCGCCTCGTAAACGACAAACACAAGACAGCAACAGCAGAGTTCGGCAACAAGACACCGGGAAATGTCCACACAGCAGCAGCAACAACAGCAGAATGGCAGCACTTCCCGGTTGTTGCCGCTCAAAGCCCCACGTCTCTCCATTGGTACGCCTGCTACGCACCGTCGACGCTACAGGCAGTAGCAACATACCGGGCAACGATACGAGACATCTTCCTCAAAACACCACACACACACACACACACACACACCTGCAGGTGGTCGCCGTCGTGGATGGTCGAGGCGCACACCTCCGCGACGACCATGCGCTTGGTCTCGTCGTCGTACTCGCTGATGACGTTGTCGAAGTCGATGGTGGAGTTGTAGTAGATGGTCTGCCAGTCATCCGAGTTGCTGCTGAGGTCGAAGCCCAGGCAGCCGCACATCCCCTCGGAGAAGACCACGTCCTCCGTCGCGCCCGCCTCGGCCGTGCCCTCGCAGTCGAAGAAGCCGTCCCGCCAGAAGTTCTTGCGCTGGTCGAACGCGTACAGCGCAAGGGAGTTGGCATTGTCCTCCCCGACGAGGCTGCTCACGGAGGCCATGGTCTCCTCGCAGTTCAGCACGCCCCCGATCCAGGTGTGCACGGGCCCGTGGGGCGCGTACATGCTCGTCCACACCCACGAGTAGAAGTCCGAGTACTCGGTGGCCATCCAGTAGTGGAGCTCGCAGGTAGGCCAGGGGTAGATCTGCGTCACGTCGTACGTGTTGCACAGCGTGCCCATCCCGCGAGTCAGGTACCTGTGGGTGTTTTTTTGGCACATCGAGAGGGAGAGAGGGAATGCGTTGAGTGAGTTGATCGAGCCGTTCGTCAACGCAACGTACCACGGAAAATCAATACACTCAACGGCATATAATCGAGCAGCAACAAACGGCCCGCCGCCGTGGCCAGGCACGAGGCAGCAGTGCCGAGAACCGAGCGCCTCCTAAAATATAACTAATAATAAAGCACAACACTACCATGATGCATCACTTACTGCTTTGAGCTACCGCCAGCAGCCAGCTGTAGCCCGTGCGGTGGTTTGTGCTGCTGCTATGAAAACAGCACCATAAGAGTGACTTCGGTCGGCATATATATACCAGACCCTTGCGCCGATCGGACGCTGATAATCTACTGCTACCGCAACCATCTCCTTGAGCGTTTCACGACTCACGGCGACGAGTTGACGTTCCAGCGGGACCGCAGGAGGCCATACACGTCCGGGTTCAAGTCTCCCGGGTCGCCTGGGTACATCGCGGGGATCTCCGTGTTTGCCCACCTCCCATCTTTCACCTGCATAAGTGGCACCACCGCGGAACGATCGGGAGCGGAGACAAAGTTGTCGTTTCAGTGCTCGCTTCCTTTCGAGTAGTACTTTTCTACCAACAACTTTTTCGAGACAACAATCAACGGCAGTCGACATCGGCGGATCGGGCCGTGTTCGTGATGATGCATGCATTCATACGCCACGCCGATAACCGGCGAAAATATGCCGTCGTCTGGTTGCTATTCAGAACGAGATGGGAGAAGGGCCTTTGCAGTCATCGTCGTCGTCGTTTACGGCAGCACGCCAAGCGGCAAGATACATCAGTGCACTCTTCGATCACCTCTACGGAGTGCGCGACACCATTGCACCATCCACAGCACCAACGGCCTGCGATGCTGCTGAGACCAGACGACTCAAGTTTTTCCCTTCAAAGCAGCAGAGCAGCAACGGCAAGAACAAACCAACTCACGATGTTGTCGTCGGGATCGGCCGAGCCGAACCACGACTCCTGGAAGATCGGCGAGACGATCTTGAGATCGTCGTCGTCGAAAGACTTCTCCGCCTCGAAGTCCTCGATGGTGAAGTCCCAATACGGCAGGGTCAGCTTGGGGTTCACTCGCTGAAGGCTGTACTCGAACGTGTTGGAGATCAGGGAGTGGCTGGTCAAGAAGCCGAGACCGTCGTGGAACTGCGGTAACCAACAAGTGCACCAAAGGAGGCGAACAAAACAAACGGCAGATGACATCAGTATGGGAGAGCTTGAGGCGAGCCTTTCGATGGTTGACACGGCAAAGGAGAGATGATTTGCGGGTGAGACGGAGTTGAGGAAACAGCGTAGTTGTTGATTCCCGACGGGAGGATTATAAAGCACGCTGATAAATACTGAAAGTAACATGACTTTAGCCAAGGTACCGGAACCCGGCTGAAAAATCTGAAAGCAAGATGACATCATGAACAGATCACATGAAAATGAAGACCATAGCTTTCCTCTTCGTACACCACACCGGGGATAAGTAAAATAAAGTGCGCCCATCATCCCTCGCGACCTTGGTCTGCTACACGAGTGGACAACTACTCTCTCTCTCGTCAAAAATACGTACAAGTGAGCCCCACCCAATCCCTGCCGAAGAAGCGGAGGCGAGAGGCCTATTTTTATCAGCCTGAAAACGTGGTTTTCTTGGCTCTCCTCTGCCGTCAATATACGAAGTAAAGAAGAACGACACACATCACGTTCTCTCCCCCAGGGAGACACGTATGTATCTTGCTTGTGGTTGGCTGCGAGTCCGCCTATGTAAGTGACTCAAACAAATAATATTTTCCAGCAACCTATGTTCAACAAGCAGACCATGAAACTTACGTGGTCGCAGGTCTCGCTCATCGCCGCCTTAAAGTGCAGGCGGTTGATGGCGTAGATGTCGGCGTAGTCGTCCCCGTAGAGTTCCTTTCCCTTTCCGGTGTCCACTCGCACGTCCCAAAGCGTAAACATCTGGAGGTCCGTCACGCCGGCCATCAGAGCAAAACCGTTCGTTACATGTCAGCATCTCGCAAAAAAGATATACTAGGGTTAAGGATTGGCCCCCCGCCCCCCAATGGGGCTGGGGGCCAACATCCAGGACGGATAGTGGTGATTGTCCGGGAGGAAGGAAAGAAGAAGAAGAAGGGGAGAAGATTTGTTGGGGCGGGAAGAAGGGACGGTGTTGGGAGAGGCAAGGAAGTGGTGAAGAATTTCGGCACTCGACGAGCGCGCGGTCCCGTCGGGGGTGAAAGGGAAATGTCAGTCCGTAGTCTTGTCTCTATCGGAATCGAAAAGCCGACAAATCGAGGTATACACTCTATGTACATAACGATGGAGAAGGCCGACGTGGAAGGTACGAAGAGAGGAAATTGCACCCCACGTTCGAAGTCGGTGTGAAAACCGCCGCACGGAAGGAGTGCGGAGGGGACAAAAAAAAACGGAGACGTCGACGTTTGCGTCGTGGAACGATCCTTCCGTAATAGGTATAACGCAGGTACTCACCAATGCAAGACGGGGAGGTAAAATACCTCTTGAAGTCAAAGCGCAGGTCAAAACTGCATATGACTCATGCGCGGAGAAGGTACCACGGAGACTTATCAACTAGAAGTTTTAAGGCCGGCTGAGAAGGTTTGAAGCCACAGACACCTCAGCGACGATGGCAAGCGCAACGTCAAAACTTCACAGACAGGAAGAAAAGTGCATACAAAAAAAGAAAAGGCCGGATGCCGACCTATGGCTCTCTCGGAATGATGAAGGGATTCCCACAATTTCCAACAGGTAATAATCCATAAGTACCGACATTATGAAGTTACTGGGTAGAGAGAGATCGGAACGGTTTTTCATGTAGAGACAACAACAACAACAACAACAACAACAACAACAACAACAACAACAATGATGAAGGTCAACCCGTCCTGCTTCGTTCGGTGTAAAATGATAAATAAATGCGAAAGGTGGACTGCAGATCCAGCGGTCTTTTTCGGCAGTGGCAAAGAAATATGCAACCACATGTCGCAAAAAAAAAAAAGTTGAGCGGGATACTCTGTTATAGTAAATAGAACACCGCCTTCTCTGTTGTCGCAGGCAGGTTTGCTTCCACAACCCGGGAACCCAACCGACTCTTGTATTTCGGCCTACAAGGCTCCAATCGACGCAAGCACCGGTAGGAGAGTGCGTGGAAGATGCCGTGACAGCACAACTCCACTCTCCTACGACATCTATGTACAGCAGTAGTACTGCTGTCGTTGTAGCACGATGTGGAAGATCTGCGAGGGGTCCTCCTGCGCGGTAACGACAACATGGCGAGAGCTCTACGTGTACCGGTCGTCGACACATGTGGCAGCCGCGCGGCACACGAACGGATGTTTGCATCGCACTGTACTATGGTTCGCCGTGGCAGGATGTATCCCATCCAGTCAGGTCGTTGCGGTAGTACGCGGACGTCGTTCGGCGTCTAGTCCATACTGCTGTTGCAAAAACACAGCAATAATCGAGCTATTTATGCATGAAATTTTTTGCTCTGGTTCACTTTTGCCTCCACAACCCGAGAATCCCACTGCTGTATCTCGACCTACAAGACTCCGATCAACAAACCAGCACTGGCAGAAGTGCGTGGAAGATGCTGTGACAGCACAACTAAGTCGACACTCGTACGACTTCCATGTACAGTCGGCGTCTCATACTGCTGTAGAAATACAAAAATCGAGCCATTTTTTTTTTATTTTTTCCTATACTAATAGCAAGAAATGTATCACGTCACGACGACCATCCTGTGAGTATATATTAACATGATATCTAGGTCGTCAGCGGAAGTGGACGATGAGAAGGAGCCAACAGCAGCACCAACATACTGCAGAGGCCAACAAAATATAGCGTATCACGTTTTATGAACGGGACCTTCACACAGGCGCACAGCAGTAGTGGGGGGCGACGGAAACGGTCAACTTGTTCATAATACATACTCGTGTAACGGAAACACTGGTTTGCGTTTGGCGTTTGGGGTCAGGTCCCTCGAGGTAGTATTTCCAACTTGTATCGGAATTATTGCGAGTGAAAAATGGGAGTCAAGGAGAGAGCCTGTACGTCGAAAAGCTACAAATACTCCCGACCTTATCACAGACGATGCACAGCTGGGGAGTGTGGTGACGAACAACTTTAGGTTGCGTATTCTCGGGTGAAAAACAACGAACCAAGGTATTGCGGACGGCGATTCTGATCCTGACGAAGATGTATGTGACGAAAACTTCCAACTCTTCCAGCAATACAGCAGTAGGTAGGTGGTCCGATATAGTGGCAGCTTGAATAGTGGAACCGTCGATGTAGCGGCATCAAAATCTCTTGTCACAATCTCAACATGTCATGACCCGCTTATTATATCGAATAGTGGCACTGCCCTGAAGAGAGCCATATCCTCCTCTTGCCCCTAAATGCCACTATATCGGACCACCCACTTAAGTACTTTTTGAAAATACGGGTCAAGGACAACAAGTTTTCCAGGAGAACAAAATCCACGCTCTGTCGGGGTAAGCTTTGTACGTATTACCACAGCACCTAAGTACTTGTGGGTGGTCATTAAGCCGAGCCATACAGGCCGACAACATACCCACCGATCGAAGAAATTCCTCCCGATACAGATTAGAAGTAACGGAAAATGTGACGAACGGCTAAATTAATACGCCGATGGGTAGAATACCGCCAATATGTACATGGGGAATCGGATGAGAAAAAATGTTACTATTACAATACAAGTAGTCTAGCCCTCAGGGGTGAAGGCAACAAGAACAAATTAAGCAATAATAAAAACACACACAGAAAGACTACCCATTCGAGATATACACCCACAGTCGAACGGGACGTGGTGGAGTCTTTTCAGTGAGTGGAGGGAAACCGGCTGGGTACTGGACTTATTTCGAAGTCTATACACAGATGATACCAGTGATGCCAGCTGGTACTAAGTACAAAAACATCTGTATAGGTAACTTACATTTTACAAATCAAAGGCGGGACGATTGTGGAATGAAAAACGCTCGACAGAAGTGAATACAGCAATCAGGTCTGTCTGCACACATACGCATACATGCGGGATCATGTGCATACCGGCTGTATTGCCGTACGTAGCATATGGCTGCTCTTTGTACTGCAGGCATACACTCTGTACTTTTGTGTTGCAGGCATACTCTGTACCTATGTGCATCCACGGCAATCAATCCACTTGACAACATCCGAGCCTCAAGCTAAATGGCTGTGCATACGGCATTCGGGGAGCGAGTCACCCAACGAGCGGCACAGGCATGCTCTGTCGCCGAACTGCTGTACACCACCGCCACCATCAATATACCGTGCAGTTCAGTACATACAGAGAAGGAGGCGCATCGTCAGCGAGAGCATGCATGTTTTGTCATCGAATGCTTGCTCCCTTTCTCAGGAAACAAAAAAAGGATAATTTTCCTAAAAAGAGGCAGTGCCTTTGGACGGGTCTGGGTCGCGGCTCACACGATGGATACCGTCAGCATATCAGTGCCGGGACAAGCTAGGCTGAGCTTCGAAGGTCCCCAAACAATTGCGGTCACTAATAGCTTATCTAGTGCCATTCGCACCCCCCACCCGCCAGCCCCCCGCAAAACATTCCTTACCGCATCAAACAGCTCTTCGCGCTCATCGTCCGTTAGAGTCCTGATCTCCCGGCGAACATACTTGACCATCACCAGCTCGTCCAGCTGCCGCATGATCTCCCCGTCGGAGGTGACCTCCTTCAGCGTGATCACGTTGTCGTCGAGAATCGTCAGGGTTATGAGGGCCTCCGCCCCTCTCGCCGACGCGCGCACTTCGGTGTCGTCCGTGTCGCCGCTGCGCACCTCCCAGATGTAGTCGTAGCCGTCTCGGGGCGATGAAACCGACAGAGTTGTCTCGCGGTGGGGTTCGATGAGCTTCACATCCTGGAGCCAGGGGTAGTCCTGCGCCGGCTTGCCGTCCCGGATGTGGTAGAAGTTGAGCGCCTGGAAGGAAAGCGGGGCCACCTCTTCCACCGTGCCCGCTGTTTCTTCCTGCACCTTTGGTGTCTCGACGATTTTCTTCGGGAATGCTCGCGGAGAGAATGGGATGGCCTCATCAGCAGTCGTAGAAGTACCTGCCGAAGGGGTAACGATGTCCACCAAACTAGCGCCCGAGTTGCTCGGCGTTACCGCTATTGCTCTGGGTTGCCTGTTGAATGCCACGCCGACCACTGTTGCACCGATTACGAGCGCTCCAACGACAGCTAGATTCCGCCATCGCGTTGGGTGCGGCTGCTCCAGCACCCGATCACGGCGAGTCCCTGTGCACGGATTCTGTTCTTCACCCATCACGGAGCCATACTGACGTGATGGAGAGGAGGGTTGGAACATGGCGGATCGCCGTGACAGGTGGTGGCTCTTACCGCAGTGTACGTGTGAGTAGTGTCTGGTGCACCCAGCAAAAGCAACGCAAGCACGCGCCCACGACTTCGGGAAACACTGTTCTGTTGTCTGTGCCGCCGGGGTACTGCTGCTTTGTGCTATTATAGTTATGAAGTTGGAGGGTGCGAGGACGCCGAGGTGATGAATATATCCGTGATGATGATGATAGGCCGGCGGCCCACAAAACGAAAAGAACGTGGTTCAATATATATATTGTATAACGTTCTCGGATCTTTCCCGCAGGGGCTTCACGCGCGTCCTTTGCCACCACGGGCGCGTCGTTTGCCATCAACCACGCAACCAAACATGCCGCACTGGTTGATGCGGTGATCCGTGGACCCACACGTGGAAAGGCGCAAAATATGCATACAGGTCGGCGAGCACTGGATCGCGCTTGTAGGGAGTAACGTGAGCTGCTCCGGCATGGAGACATCATGGGGGGGTCATCACCACAACTCACCAAAAACAGGTCCACAAATACACGGGCAGACTTCTTAAAGCGAAAATAAAATGACCGACGGAGCATTACCAACATCCATACAGGGGGATCCCGTTAGAACACACACGCATCAGTATTAGTGCTATCAAGGAGTGGATGACAATTCAAGCACGCAGCAGCCCGCACCCGGCTACCATCAGCTGCCAGCCCCCAGTTGTAACGTTTCCCAACGCTCAATACAGCTCTCACAGCGGATGTTTCATCATAACATACGTGTGTTCGCCCCCAAGCCAAAACGCGAACCCTCATCAACGCCCACAAAGAAGATGTCTTGAGTTCTTTCCGCACAGTAGTAGTAGTAGCACATACATACAGCAAGCAGACAAGGGTTGTTGTCATATGTATATATGTTTCTCGGGGAGAATAAACACAGGCATTTATTGCCTCCGCTAACAAAACGCTTGTGGATAGTGTTCGTGAGGTGGATTATGCCATCCTTACGAAGGCTATTGCGGTAGTACTCATGTGTGGTTTTGAGCTATGCAGGTGCGCAAGTGCGTGACCGTCCATCGGTCATTTGGATCTTCGGGGTATCTCCGGTAGTAGGATCTTTGGCAAGTTGTCGCGCATTCCTTGCTGCCATGTATTCCGAGTTCCGAAAGCGTCTTGTGACTGTTGCTCGCGTGCCTCGGTGTTTGTGATGCACCTGGGTGCCCACTCTCTTCCGTTGCTTGTGTCTACGAGGACGACCAATAAAACGACTTTACCATCTCTTCACATTGTCAAACGGGACAGCCGTGCTCATCCAGCAGCACTCGGCTTGGGGCCAATCAACACTCTAGAGTTCTTGTGGCGTTAACGTCATAGTCTAGTGCGGCAGACACACATGTCTTCGAACGACTCTGTGAACTCTGGCGGGGGCGAGGCTGGCCCGACTCATGAGGAGCTTAGGACGGCCATCGACGACGCCGTGGGCGACGCCAGCACCAGAATGGAGAAGATGGTGACGGAGAAACTGGAAGGCATCATGAACACCTTGTCCCGGTTAGTGCCCGGGACACCGCCCGCCGGAAGTGCGACCGCAGCGGGCGGCGGGGGGGAGTCACAGGGGAGGACGCACGCCTTCCCTGGCGCGGGTCAGCTAGACCAAGCGCCGAATACTGGACGAGGGCTCGAGGGAGCGAGAGGACTGCGAGGCCCGGAAACACGAGAGCCTACACCACCACACGGTGCTATCTCGCGAGAGGGAATCAGCAGAGAGGAGCAAGCTTCACGGTATGCTTTCAGCTCGCATGCCCGTATCCCACGCCTGAAACAGTTGGACTTCAACGGAGACGAGAAAAACTGGCTGATGTTCCGAAACGATTTCATTACGCAGGTTCAGACTTGTGGGATGGGTCGCGCCTTGAGCGACAGCAGAGACATTGAGGTCCTAGGCGTAGACGATGATGGCATGATAGAGCAAGGAGTGGAAGTAGGGGAGATAGCCATGTACCGGGATTTGTGGGGGATGCTGACCGGAGCGATATCCAACAACTCCACAAAAATGCTGGTGTACGATCGAAAGGGGCCCTCGGCAGCGTGGCGTGCGTTAGAAGAAACATTCACCCCCTTGACCGGCGGCGAGCAGATCTCGCTGATCGGAAAGTTTTATAATGCCCAACAAGGGAAGAACCAGGAACCCCGAGTGTTTTTCCAGGAGTTCAAGTCCGTAGTGACTAAACCTAGAGTTGGCATTCGACCAGCCCATCCCAAAAATGCTCGTGTATGCACGGTTCCTCGATGCGCTTTCCCCGGAATTCGAGATTCAAAAGCAACAGCTGCTCGCCCAGAAAACACTCGATGAAGAAGAGATTTTGAGAGTGCTTCGCACACGGGCTGGGCAACTGAAAGCGGAGGAAAAGAAGGGGAAGAGTGATCGGCGAGCGAACCATCATGCGTTCGTAGCAGTAGAGGGGAAGGGGGGAGGAAAGAGACGTCCGAAACAAAACCGAGGTTACGAAGAGGCGAATATAGCTAGCGATAAGAGAGTCAAGTGCTACGTCTGTGATGGTGACCACTATGCGAGTGCATGCCCAGAGAAGCTTTGCCAGAGGTGCGGAAAAAAGGGGCACAACGCGAAAAACTGCCCATCGAGAACTGAAACTGCAGTCGCCGCGATTGAAGTTGGAGTCGGTGGTGTTGAGTTGGACGTCGCATACGAAGCACTCTGATGTTGTCTAGATCTGTTTTCCCAGCGGTGCATCAACGCCCGTTCGCTTTCGTGCCTTGCGTGCAATTCGGCTCGTCGGCATTTCCCCATCAAGAGCCGATTTTGATGATACGACTGACGAAAGTACAAAGGGGAATTTTTTCTGGCCTGTTACTTTTCCGCCGTTCGCTCGTTGTTTTTTTTTCTTTTATGTTCGATCGGGATACGAACGCAGTCCACGAAACTCGATGTTGCCTGTCCGGTATACCATGCGCATCTCAGTAACTAACCGCGTAGGTTGAGCCATGATGAGGCTTATTGCACGATGAAATACTGAGGATGGTGTGGCATTCCGTTGTCGTCTCACTTTGAGGAATGGTGATCCGCAGGGCACTGCGGTCACACCAATTTGATTGATGATGTTCGGAATTATTTTGCCTGAAATCAGGGAGGGCTGATGAATGACGCCTTTTTCCGTGATAGATGGCTACCAGCGTCTCTCATATTAGCAGGTACCGGCAGGCTGGTTGATGAACTGTTTGTGATTGATATGCTGCTTCGATCGTCCTCTGATGTGTAGGCTGAGAGGGGGCACCCTCCCCTAACATGTGGTTGATTGCCCTTTTATATGATCTTTCATTGATGTACAGACCGAGGGGGGCACCCCTCACTGTCATGTGATCGACAATGGTGATCGGGGTTGGTTGCAGACGCGCCCCGTTGCTAACAGCAGCTGGATACAGCAGTAGGGATCCTGTTGCTGGGAGGGAGTTACTTGTGAAGGAGTAGCAAAAAAAAAAATGTCTAGGTCCAGTGTCTCTCGAAGCGTGGGGCCGTTGTGGTTGAGATACTGCTTGATCTTCCTCTTGGTTGATCGCCCTCTATAAAAATGTCATTTAGCGATGTAGCGTTAGGTTTTACGTTTTTCCGCTGCAATTTGGCATTGGTGCTTGTGGCCTTAGGCGCGCCGCGGTGCTGACAGCAACTCGATACAGTAGGGATCCTGTTGGCTGGGAGGGGACTACTTGAAAAGGGGTAGTACAAATGCCTGACAGTTGTAGACGTGTAGGTTTGCAACTTTGTGACTGCTGTGTTGATTGTGTTGACAGTTCAATCAGCAGGATGACCCGTGGGGGCGGAGGGTTTTGATCCGGTGGCCGGGTTTCCCTTCGTTTGTTTTATTTTTGTTTCTTTTTGGAGTTTTCTATGAGTACCCTGAGCGCTTTGGTTTTGAGAGCATTCGTTATGATGTACAGAATCAGGGAGGGTGTTCGTGAGGTGGATTATGCCATCCTTACGAAGGCTATTGCGGTAGTACTCATGTGTGGTTTTGAGCTATGCAGGTGCGCAAGTGCGTGACCGTCCATCGGTCATTTGGATCTTCGGGGTATCTCCGGTAGTAGGATCTTTGGCAAGTTGTCGCGCATTCCTTGCTGCCATGTATTCCGAGTTCCGAAAGCGTCTTGTGACTGTTGCTCGCGTGCCTCGGTGTTTGTGATGCACCTGGGTGCCCACTCTCTTCCGTTGCTTGTGTCTACGAGGACGACCAATAAAACGACTTTACCATCTCTTCACATTGTCAAACGGGACAGCCGTGCTCATCCAGCAGCACTCGGCTTGGGGCCAATCAACAGATAGGGGCCCACAGGGTACGTAAGCCAATGAATGATATGTGTCCTGTGGAGGGACCTGCTGTTGTATATAGTCTACGTTCCGATCGGTCACGCGTCAAACCCACTTCCAAGGATTGTACCGTGCCGTCGCGCCGTCACATGCAAATTGTCTCGTGCTGCACCAATTCAACCCTTGTTTGCGACCATGTATGTAGGTGGTCCACTGGTATCACGTTATTATGCACTATACATGTGCGGATCATGCGCCGCGCTTCCAGCTTCCAAGGATGATTATTGATTCTTCCTTCCAACATCAACCAAGCAGGCAGCATGTGAAACGCTGCGGGGAAGCAGCGGCAGGCCGGTTTGAGGGTAAACGGCGGGTAGGACAGCACACCAGACGGCAGTTCTTACAGTGCTGGTAGCGGTCCTTTTTTTATATCACTTGGTCTCCAGCAGTGTTCAGCAGAGGCAACCTACAGCAGCAGCAAAGTTGAGCAGAGTGGCAGCAGCACCTGTTGGTACAACCGGTGGTGATTTGCTTCCGGCTAGCATCACTGCGTTCTCAGGGTGTATGTTCATATGGCTGTACATGTCGCGTAAACAGACGTCAGTACAACAACAGCAGAGAGCCCTCAGTGGTGTCGGTATGGATCAGGCCAGTTCACCGGCTGTTCAGAGGGATTGTCGGGATTCCCGAGGATTCGAGTTTGAAATAAAATAGGGCGCGGATTCCCGAACCATGGGTCGGGATTTTCGGCATTTCCGGCTGGATCTTTAGCTTTTTTTTTTTGTACCGCCGCTTGTGGCGGAAGGGAGGGACAGCTCGCACGACAGTAGCAACCGCACGGACACCGACTGCTACCACTCGAACAGCTACCACTGTGCAAGCTTGCTAGCCAGCGTGGCTTCTACCTCGGAGGCTGTTCCACCCCTCCGTCCCCTGCTTGAGATATATCACAGATGATGCATCACTCCTCGTCTATGCATACAACTTCCTCTTCTACTATTTACAGCACATCAGCACAGGAAAAAACACCGCAACTCGTCTTGAAAAACCCGACGGCTCCGCCCGTCAGCCGCTCCCTCCAGGTATTCGCAGCTGGCAATCTCGGTCAGACGCAAAGAACGGCAGAGGACGGACACAAAACCTAGACCCGCACCCCCAGAGCTTTGACACCGCGCACACGCAAGTATTCATATGTAGGTATGCATAGCTTCATGAATCTCTCATCCAGTTATGAATCGATCCTCTGCTGTCGTCGCTCAAGAATCGGTTGTGCTTGTGGTGTTGTGGTGTCTTTTTTCTTTCCAAAGGCTCTTCTCCGCTTGGTGACGTAAGTATGCATACATCATGACCATCGACTGTGAGAGTGCCCTCCTGAAAGATGCATGGTTAAATAACTGGGGGATAGTGGGTGTGCGTGTCTGGTGTGTGTGCTTTGTGTTGGCAGCGAGCCGTAGTTGTCTGTTGATGTGTTCATCATCCTGTTCATCATGCATGCATGCGATATTTCAGCCAGCTGCCCAGCCGGAGAGAGAGGGAAAACAGCATCTCGGCGCGTGGTGTCGCTCTGCCTCTCTCTTGAAACACATCCCAACCACATACGAAGTCTCAACACAGGCGTGCGTTTTCATTCTACATTGTTCGCTAACAGCAGCGTAGCAGTTATGAAAGTCTCCCGTCTCTCCAAGTTGGCCTCGCTCTCCAACGTACTGCTGTATACTGCTGCAGCGTAGTACATATGTGTGGCAGCAAGGTGTGCGCATACTGGACGGAGTTTCGGATTACACGTCATCTTTTGGGATACTAACCTCGGAACAGCCACATATCAAGGCCTCCCCGTTCAAAGATATGTAGAGATATGTACCCCACGAGTTTGAAATAGAAATTGGATTTCGGAGATTCCTGAACCATGGTTCGGGACAACAAAAGCCAAATAAATATCAAGGAACCGGGAACGCGAGTTTGAAATATGTCAACTAATGCTGTTTTCAAATCTCGAACGAGTTCCGCAGTCTTTTCTTTGAGTTCCCACTGACCCGAGGAGCGGGAAACGTGCGCTACTCGTACGGGAAGATAACTCCAACCAATGTAGAGGAAACCTTCTTCCAAAACGGGGGGGGGGGGGCGTGACATGAATACAGGCAGTTTGTAGGCGTGTTCGAAGTATATGGAAGTGGGAGGGGGAGGTGAGGTTCGTGGGCAAATCCAGTACTTGCTATAAGGAACGTTCCAATTAAAGCTGCACCAGATCTGAACGCTAACAGGCTCATTGCGAAGGATGGAGTACACGTGACAACAACTCTACAGGTGGTACACATGACAGGCGTAAAAAACGCTTCGCAAATCAACCAAGTCAGACAAAATTGCGTCATCACCTGACTGAGAAACTTGGCTACTTAATCAACGAGGGCATCGTCCCTTTTCAAGTCTAGGCCCCATTATCCTTCCATGCACACAACCCATCGCGATCTGTTGCTTAGCTCACTCACCCCCACGAAGGCGAGGACTCTGATCCTCTGGAGACTAGTTCGACTGCTGTCCGTGCATGCACGTCTCAGAAGGATGGGGCGCCATCATCTAATGCTTCCCGAGAGACAACCCAACCCAACCAACAACGGGAAATACAATAGCAAAGCGTTCGCGTAAGCCCAACCCAGAACCCCCTCCTCTTCCACCGGCGCAGGCCTCTAAGTAAGGCGCACTGGTGGTCAACGTTACACATGGACGAAAGGCACGCGGCGAGTGAGCAGCGCCTACCCCTCCCCGTACGAAAAAGAAGCAACATATCGCGCCAACTCCGAGCTGCTCGCCGGATACTACAAGCCCAGCAAGGACCCTAGAAAAACTCTGCTGTTCCACATGGCGTGGATAAGGACGGTCACCAACAGGTTCCCAGAGTAAAGGTAGAGGAGGGACCACACCAGCCCTAGAACGCTGAGAGGAAGCATAGCCTGCGGCGCAAACCACGACGATAGACAGACACGCATCGCAGAGAGTGGGAGAGCCCGTTTGTTTTTCATCGCTTGGAGTGCGCACGTCATCGTGGCGAGACCTGCTCGCATGCTTGTTGAAATCACCACAGCAACGGGGAGAACAACGTGGCAACATCCTGCAGCGAAGAGTTGGTTAGGTCCATTTTGCGCGTGACACGGCACACTACCGTGAGCAATAGGCGCACCTTGGTTGGAGGCTGGGAGGGGGGGGTTATCAAGTGGACAAGCACGAAGAGTTTTGTGATGCCACTCACATCATGCCATGATCAATCAGCCAGCCTCGGCAGAGGATATCCGTTTGCGGTTTACCCCGCAACAAGACCCATCCTCTATGCCAAACACAGGAGAGGAGCACGCCCTCACTCCTCTTTTGTAGGAACCCCCCTCCACCCCCTTACCACAAAGGTGATCCTGGCATTGTCGGCATACGAGGTTAGTGGTCTATAGACTACGGCATGCTTACATGAACACACACAACAAAGTGATACAGATAGGATGGGGGGAGAAAGTTTGAGCCCCCTTTGGCAAAGTAGGAAAGAACGATTGGCCATGGGCGATTGATCCTGTGGGCAAAATGCTTCGTCCTCTCGAGGACGCGTGGTCAACGGGTCCGTCTGCCAAGCAATGCCTTTGGTACATCACATATTGTCCACTCCCTGCGTGATGTACTCAGTATGTGTGCGCGAACATTCAGTCGGGGTTTGAAGATAAGGTTGGCTGGGAATCGACAGCGGTTGCAACTTTGTCGGTGGAACATCTATCGCTTGTTTCTTCAGACCTGTAGGTTCATGTGATGCGCCGCGAAGAGGAAAGACCCTGCCGGTAGCGCGGCCTTCAGGGGCAGATACAGCGTCAGGGCGGGTAACAAAAACCTGGGAAGGGAGGGGGGGGGAGGAGAGGCAGTGTTGTCAAGCGCACGACAGAGAGCCGGCCAGGAAGAAGCAAGACCGCCATGCAGTAGGACGACAAAGGACAATAACAAATCAAATGATTCCCTCCTCTCGTACGTTGTTGCGAAGGTGTATCACCATGCTCCCGTACCACAATGCTTTTGTATGACCCGGTACCACAATGCTTTTGTATGACCGGGTACGATTCATGCAGCAGAGCGGTACCAACAGCCGCAAGCAGCCAAGGACGACGACGCCCGCCAGAACGAGAAGGTAACAAAGCACTCCATGCACAGAACCTCTCTCACAAACCTCTTTCATTCTCCTTCCCTGCCTCTCTCTCTCTCTCTCTCTCTCTCTCTCTCTCGCTCCCTGCCACCCCCCACCCCCCTCTCTCATTCTCCCTCTCACCCACGATAGAGCACTTCCTCCCACCAGGGCGCCGTCATACACGGCGCGATTGAGCCCACGGCCATCGCCGCGATGTCGTTATTTTCAGGGTTGATGATCTTCACAACCACCGACTCCGTGTCTGGCGGCAGGGGGCACAGGAACTGATTCGCCAGGTCGGCCATGTTGAACAGCGACGAAGACACAAAGTAGCCTCCGACCACCCACCTTTCAAAAAAAAAATCAGGGTCGGATTCGAAGTATGAACATATTTTGGGGTTATTTGCGTCAGACAACGTTCTTGTGTGTGGTGATATAACGTGATTCAATTGAACCGCGGAAACGTGGAATACAAGGCAGAACCGAGCGTGGGCGTCCGGCCTTGGCTTCAGCAGCAGCGTGGGAGTTCGGAGGAGCGGAGTGGGGCACGACCACCACTCACCTGGCTACCGCAAGCGCTCCTCATGGCATTTGTGCCTTACGATGTTTGAACTGATGGTGTGTCACAAAGAAAAAAAATACTTCGACATCACCTTGTCACGTAAAGCCGTGGTACAAAACGTGACAGCACCAAGAAACACCAGACGAGGAGCTCATCAAACAACACACCCGCACATCCACGCCGAGGACTGGGTCACAACGGCAACCCAACCCTACCTAGCATTTCGCCCCATACACACGTCTTGACAAGACACCCTCAATTGCACCGCCTCTCACCACAGCCAGTTGGATCGCCACTTCATTCCGACCCACGACCCCTGAAGTATTCCGTACCACCAACACGTCCGGGTCCGCCATATATCCCATCAGCCCGTTCGCCCCCGGATCCAGATGGAGCGATAGAGCGGCAAGATAGGTTGCAGTGGGTGTCCGGTGGGGTAGAAGAGGAAGAACGCAATGGTTGGGAAAGCGTACCGGCGGCGCCGGAGGCGGAAGCAAATGGTCGAATAATGATAAGAGCACTCTCGTGAAACGGCGGCGCGTGCGCATAAGCTCAAATGGGATCATGCAGATCGCGGCAGCAACACTCGCCTTTTCCGTGTCGAAGAACGACCTCACCGCCATGCTCAGGATCCTAACGCCCATGTAGACCCACACCAGGTGACTCAGCAGCACCTGCAGCGACCTGCGGGAAGGCGTTCAAGAGAAAGGGAGGTAACGCTTAGAGTGGCGATTCGGCGAGGGAGGCAACGGTCAAAGCGGTCATGCGGTGGCACACCCAGCAGATGGTTGTCAGTCTTTGTTTGACTTGTTCTTGTTCGCTCGCGAGAGAGCGCGGATCGACTCCTGTTTGTTCCATGTCTGGTATGCGTTTGGGTTGAAAATACGGTACCCCTGTGCCCACGGAAAACCGTCTTCGACCCGGGCGTCGATCTGGTACGGAATACCGCAAATGTGCTAAGGAAAGTTCAGATCGCGTTTTTTCTTCTCAGCATGAGGACAGCAACAACAGCCGCAGCAAACGACTCAGTTCGGTCCAGCAGTCACAATCTACACGCCAGTTTCCCGCCAGGCAAGCCGAAAGAAAAGCAGGGAAGCGGACGAACCTGTGCATGGCCACGCTCATCCCGACCCCCAGGTAGCTGAGACCATACAGCAGGTACTCGCAGACCGTCGACCCGAGCCCCGACAGAAAATAGGCAAATATCAGCACCGTAAACGTCAGGGGGAGCTGTTCGGCACAAAACGAACAGAGGACAACGGTGGCGACAGCAGCATTAGCAGCAGCAGCAACAGCAGCAGAAAAACATTGAGCATCACACCGAAGAAAGGGATAGGCCCGACTCCGTGAGGTGGGCACCTCCGACCCAGCACCCGGCCATCTCAGTCAACCTCAGGAACACAGGAAAATTGATCGCCGGAAACAGAACGACGTTGTGGGAAACGGCAGCAAGGCCATTGCAGAGTGCCTTGGGGGCGCGGGGGGAGGGGGGGGGGGGCGTACTCATTTGTTGCTTGCCGCAGTCATTTGACCATTGACCACGCGTCCCTTTCGAGACGGAGCACCGTTCCTACCCCTACTAGAGACACCACCAACATTTGGGAGCTCTTTACGTTTCTGCCACAAACTCCATAAAAATTTCTTGCACATCTTATCCCCGTCCTCTAGGGCCTCTTGTGCCCACCATCTATCCCCAATTATCGCGATCGTTTTTTCGCTGTTGTCTAATTTACCAAACTTGTCCATGTCACACCCTCTCTGTCTCATTTCCT
>FN648632.1:29923-51577 GCA_000310025.1 Ectocarpus siliculosus | reverse complement strand
TTGTTGAAGGCCTTTTTGTTTCCTTTCCCAAACTTTTCTTGAATATTCTAGTTTAGGTACAATCACACGGGGGGGGGGGGGGGTACTCATGTTTGCATGCCTCAGGTGTTAGACCATTGACCACGCGTCCTCGACGAAGCATTGGACCGATCGCCGATGGCCAATCTTTCCTTCATACTCTGTATCAATCCTCGAGTGTCTGGAGAGGGGAGCGTATTCAGGCCGGCGACGGTCGTGAGCACGCCGGGTGGTAGAAGCAATCGGCAAGAATGAAGCTATTGCCGCGCCGACAAGAAGTCCAAGAGACGCCGTTAGACTTGCTCCAACAGCAACGCTTAAGATGTGCCAATCGATTCGATTCGATCCCTCTTTCCGGCAAATTGCACGCATCCTTCCTCTCTCTCCCTCTCTCCTCTCTCAGTCACCAACGGGGGTGGGTGGGTGGGCGGGCGGAGCACAAACCGAAGTCGCAACGACTTGCCGAAAACGGTCACTCACTAGGCTCCAACCACCACACACGTTCTCTCACACCGACACACCTCTTGAGAGCTTTGTTGACTCCATTGTCCTTTGATTCCTCACCTTCTTCTTAACCCGAGCCCCCTCTAGCTTCCACGGGACCTTCACCCTCTCCCGGGCGCCACTCTTGGCTCCCGCTTTACCCCCCCCTTTCCCTTTCCCTTCGACGCCTCTGCCGCCAAGGGGAGGAAACAACGGCAGCCCCGACCTTAGGCGTGACCAGGCCGCTACCCCGAGGACCGCGAATCCTGCCGCTGTGTCCAAACCCACCGAATGGAAGAGCCCGTGGTTGTTCGGGATGAGCTGGATCGGGAAGGTGAGACCGGACTTGGAAAGGTGCAGCTGATCCGCACGTGGCAAAACACGGCCCCGGAGGGGTTGGAAATAAGAGGGCGGACGGGTCGCGAGGGAGCCACACGTATTTTTGTCAAACGTCGGGAGTATTGTTCCGCTAAAAAACGGACGCCGCAACAATCGGAACGACTTGAGATTGCTCGAAATGAAACGGTGGCGTCGGGGGAACCAGCCAGGGGTTAGGGTGGCAGCAGCAGAAGGTGCTCTCTTGTGTGACTTGGGGGAACTGAGGAAGCGATCCGTAAGCAAGATCGACGCTACACCAGTATCATTTGGGAGCCCGTGCAATGCTCCACACATACGACTCTCTGCAAAAGCGTTGCTTACCCGTTTGCACTTCGTCCCGCAGTAGGCATGTAGGCATTTCCATCGCCCAAGCGTGAAAAAATCACAAACGCCCACCTGACCCCCCTCTATGAACTACGTCAGCGGCGACCCCGGCCCGACATGTATTTCGACACATTCGTGCAGAAAGCCTTCGCCGAACTTATCCCATCTACAGTAGGCGACAACTTTCCCACCGCGCCCAATCGATACGCACGTGCCGCCCACACACAACGCCTTCTTACCATGTGAAAAAAATACAGCCCGATGCTCAGCGTCGCCTGCCCCGCCGGGTGCATGTGCACCGCCCATCGCGGAGCCCACGCCGGAGGTCCAGCGGTCTGTTTTCTCTCTCCCTCCGTGACAGCCACCCCCTTCCCTCCCCCCCGCCCCCCGCCCGTACCCTTATTCTCTACAGACACTGCCGCCGCCGCCGCCGCCGCTGCTCCCGCCTCGCCCCCCGTTTGGCCGGTGGCCGCGTCCGATGCACCCGGGCTTACGCTCTTGCCGTTCGCGTCGCTCCTGACGGCTGCTGCGGCTGGCGGAAGCGGGGTTTCAGGGGTGGACGCGTCTCCTTCTTCCGCCGGCTCCGCCGCCGACGAAGGGTCGGCGGCGGCAAAGAGGCGAGAAAATCGGCCTCCAGCCGTCGACAAAACTCCGGCAACCTGCTTCGCGTTGCTGTTGCGATTTCGCCGGTCGGTGGTCGGCGACCCGGAGAAGGTCGCCGCTCGCAACGCCGCCGCCGGTACGCGGCGTTGGTGGTCTTGCAAGCCGTGTTGGCGACACCGGTGCGGCACGAGCTTTGTTCTTGCCGCTGGATTGTTCGCCCGCTGCCGTACGCGGTGCGTCCGGCCCTTGAAGTACATGCAATCGGGTGTGACGGAGATCGGGGAATCGGTTTGGAGCTTTGGGACGAAACACGATATCAACACATGTACCAACTAACACTTTGGCGGACCTCCTGCAGCATTGCTGAAACAAGGGTGCCGTGCCTTTGGGTAATGTGTCTGTGGGGGGCGAGCACTCCTTCGGTGTCGATCTGCAACCAACTGCTAGACGTATTGTAGTTGTACCCCAACCTGCATCCACACGACGGAACTTGCATAAATAGTTCCCCCTCCCTTCTTTCTGTGATCAACTGACTGCTGCGAAGCCCCTCAACAGCAACCTACTTTCGACCTCTCCGTCTGCCGTGCTCGTACGAATCTACCTCCTAACTGCAGCAGCACTTCATACCGGTATAAAATAGGTGCACGCACGCGTATGACAGCCAGCCTGTTCGTGTGGATCAACAACGGCACCCCGCGAACATCGTTTTGTACTGCTGTGGTGTAAGCTACCCAGCCTACAGCCTATGTACAACTTGTACATGTTCCATCCCAGCATTTATGGAGACAGCAGGCGACCTTTCGTAGCAATGCATATTGTTGTTGGAGGGCTACAGAATATGTTTCGTAGATGGTGCCGCAATGGATGTCGCGAGACCAATCCCTCTCCGCTTCTCTGTCTTCACGTTGTACCCACACGCAAGCAGGCGAGTACGCCAACACCAACACACATGTCACCTGAAGTAGCGGTTGGAACCTCAACGACGACCGTTCGTCGCAGTCGGTAGCCTGTCGCATTGGTCTCACAGCGGTGGGGGGCAGTGCCACAAATCCCACTGCACAGCGACAAGCAAGCAAGGACAGTGCCACGACATACCCAACACCTCGCACGTGCATTCTCCCCTCCATAGCCATGGCACTGCCAACAGCAGTCAGTGAAAGCAAACAAAGCAAAGTGGCAGTGGCAACTGTGCTCTGCTTTCCCATTCTGCGATGCTCCGTGGGGTTGCATTTTTTGTCTGCGTCGCCTCCACAGATCTGCCGCCTGCCGCTGGCCGCTCTCGGTCGTCATTGCCGATTGGATTGCTCTGTCGCTGTGTTCCCGTGTGAGCGAGCGTCTCACACCAACGCCGTGAGCCATGGATGAACTTCAGGAGAAGCTCACGGCCTACACGCAGCAGCTCGAGCAGGTGTGTGCAGGAGTCCCTGGTTGAGACTCATCGGTCTTAGTGACGAAATTTACTGAGGACTGAGAACGCCGCCTGGTACGCGCTCGAGTTGTACGCACAACGGGGAGGTGTTGCTGTGTTGCTATGTTGGTTATGTCGTCATCTCCAATGACACCCAGATTTTGTGTGTAGGCTTGTCAGTGTTCACGTTGCTGCACAACGGTCCTGCGATCTTGAAAGCGTTATTCCTGTCGTTGCGGCTAAGAGACAACTTCTAAATAGCGCGGGGCATCTGCACTTGACACCGCTGTCCCCTGGTGGATGTTTGTCTTTGGCCCTGCCGGCAGCAGCCCCTGCCGGCAGCAGCCACCGTAGGCGCGCTCTTTCTCGTTGAATCCCCCACTAGAGCTTCTATGTAACACCGGTCACGCGCGTGTTCAGTCTTTTTTGTGCCGTTCTTGCGTTGGTGTGGAGTTCAGCCACCGGAGGCCTTCGTCGCCGACAGCAAACACCGCCGGCCGGCAACAGAAGTCAGCAGTCTACATAGATCCCCAGCACGCGACCTCGCGTTGATCAGCTATGAGATGTCGTAGGTTGTAGGCTCATGCTATATGTGCTTTCGCATGCCCCTCAGCTGCTCGTCTTGTGTCGTACTTGCTTGAATTCAATACCACCAGGAACACGCCTTTTCTGCTGCTGTCATTCGCTCCCATGTCATGGCTCTCGGGTATCGCTCATGATTGACACCGTACCTACTGTACCTGCTATGAGAGACCACCCCACGCCACTCAGTGTACTGCTGTAAGCATCGTAGTGCGGGGCCTTGGTGTTGTATCTTCACGCGAAGTAGTCTTCCCCCCCATGCATGACGCACGGCGTCTCCTTCCCCTGTTGCTGTCCAATGTCATTCCTCTCTCGTGAAACCAACCCCCCACGAAAGGTGGCCGAGCTCGAAGCTTCTGACCCCTCAAACGCCGGCTTCACCAAGCTCAGGACCGATCTGGAGGAAGTCATCAGGCTCACCAAAGGACTCGTGAGTCGCAAGTTGGGTCGGCCGTTTGCTGCCAAGAATACAACCGAGGGGGAATAATCGGGTTCAGGGTTTGACTTTCAAGCTTGGGTGGGATACGCAGCAGTAGAACTAGGGAGGGGGGTCAGCCTTTTGCGGCCAAAACACAACCGAGGGGGGATAATCTGGGTCAGGGCTTGGCTTTCAAGCTTGGGTAGGATACGCAGCAATAGAACTAGGGAGGGGGGTTCACTTCCTGGAGCATGGCCAACCAGCGCTTCATGCTGTGGGTTTGTCTGTTTCAAACGTTGAAGATTGACTGCTGCTGGTCTACCCCTCGCATCGCGCCCCCTTCAAGTGTCCTTGATCAGAACGAATCTCTTGCCTGCGGCAAAACATGTTTTCTCGCTTTTGGCCTGACGACCGTTGTCCGTATGAGCTTGCCGTGGTAGACGACGAAAGCCGGAAATGCTCCATTCCTTTTGGGGAGGGGCGCAAGGGGGGCCGTGGTGCGTCCTATGACTCCAGGTACATACAGATGAAAAAACACTCGCGCTCACGTCCCCGCTGTTGCCTGTTGCCGCCGTTCTTACGCAATGTTACCGTCCTGTCATAATACGCTACGCCACGGAACCAACGCAGATCGAAGAAGCGAAGGGCACGTCGGCCCTCCCCGCCCCTGAGCCCGCAGCAGCACCAGCATCATCCGCTGCCCCAAAATTTGAAGCCGTCCCAATCGGGAAGTGGGAGCCTGTTGCCGCCCCCGCCCCCGCCCCACCAGACGCACCACGAGAAGGCGGCAAAGGAGGAGGGGGGGGGACGGCAGCGGTGGCGGCGGAACTAGGGAGTTCCACAACAGGCGTGTTCGGCGTGGGAGCAAGAGTAGAGGTGCTCTCGGCGGATAAGTGGTACCCTGCGGTGAGTGTTCACTGATGAACGGTTTCAAGCAGGGTTGAGCTTATCGTGAGAGACTTCTCAAGAATTGATCTACGGCGTCGTGGCGCGCGTGCGTTGGGTGGCTGATCTTGTGTAGCAGGGTCGAAAGCTTGTTGATGGTAATTACGACGTATCCGAACCGGGGGGGGGGGGGGGGGCACAAAGTGCCGTATGTTGAAGAAGAGGCCGAGACAAAGGAAGTTGTCTTTGCGCCTACCCCGGTGTCCCTTGGGTGTACCGGTCGGAGCAGTAACATACGGACAGGGGGGGGCAAATGAGGGGCGGTGGGGGCCGAGCATCGCTTTTCAACGGGTGCTGAGACAACGGCAGTGATGACGACCGCAACAACCAGAAATTGCGACACCATATTTCTCTGTTTTTTGGGTGTGTTTCAACAACCAGAAATGGCGCTTTTCCGGTTTTTGTGTGTGTGTTTTGGCCTCCGCAGGTGATCGACAGCGTCTCGGAAGACGGACAGGACTTCGGGGTGACCTACATGGGCTATGGCACCGAGGGGACGGCAACCATCACAACGCTCCGGCAGATCACGCGATCTCCGAGGCCAGTGGCGGCAGCGGCGGCGGTCAAAGGACTCGAGTGCAGGGCGCTGTACGTGGGGGACGGAACGTGAGTGGGAGGCGGTGTGTGTGTGTGTGTGCGTGTGACGTGGGGGGGGGGCACTGCTGTCTGCGGAACTCTTGCCAACAGCGTCTCTAGGGAGACTCTTTCTGTGGGAAGTTCAGTTTTGGCGACATAGGATTTTTCGAGGGCCGCTATGATCATGATGCTGTATGGCGTAGCGTGACAGATGCGTAGTCTTCCTACATTAACCCGATATCGGTAGTGTCATGGTGGTGAGTCCGTTGAAGCGCATCTGAAGTGCACCCCTTCCATACCAGCGCATCGAACCGCATCACATCACACAAATACCTTTGCCCTTATCCCGTGCCATCTACTCAGGTACTACGACTGCACGATCCAGGAGGTTACGGCGAACGGGTACAAAATCGTCTTCCCCGCGTACGGAAACGTGGAGGAGGTTCCGCTAGAGTACCTGCAGAAGAAGGTCACGATGTCCCTAGCCAAGGTAAGAGAGAGAGAAGGGGGGAGAGGTAACAACGTTGTGGTCTAGCCAGGTTGGGCGAGAGGCGCACAGCCACAGAGAAATCAATTAGTATTACCTCGTGTCTCGCCAACTTTTTCTAGGGAGAGTCGACGACACCTTGGCGTCTTATCGCAAACCTTACAAGAGACGACGACGAAGCCGACAACAACAGACACAACGTTTAATCTGGTATCTTCGGTCTTCACCCCTTGCCCCCCCCTTCCCCGCACACCCGTCATTTGCTTGGCGTTTTCGTGTGCCACGGGGTGTCGCGTGCCGCAACAGGCCAAGCAGGCAGAGGCGCAGGCAGAAGCAGACGCGTCTTTCGCCATCCCGGAGAGCCTTCGGTTACGAGAGGGCGACTCCGAGGCGGAGCGGGATCGAAAACGCAAGAAGGTTAAGGCGCTGAAGGTGAGAGAGGAGAAACACGCACGCAGGCAGGCACAGGACGCGCACACACAGAGGGGTAAACAGACAAGCAGACAAGACGGACACCCAGAGAGGTAGACGGACACACAGACAGTCGCAGACGGAGAAAACAGACAGACACTAACACAGAGGCTGCTTTTCTTCACGTTGGAGCGTAAGGCCTGCGCGCCTTCTTCGGTCAATTTTTGTTTCGCGTGGCGGCCTGCTGTGATCACCGTAGTGAGCTCTCTTAAGTTGGTGAGGGAAGCCATTCTCAACACGGGAAGTCAGAACTCCTGTGTACACGGGTGATGTTTTTTCTTTCGAGAGCGAATGTCGCTCACTGCTGTGTTGGGAGACAGAGGCATTCCGTGCTCAGTAGCACCGCATGCCCCGTGATCGCCAAGTGGTGCCCGCCAACACTTCCTTAGGGTACCCATCGGATGCATGTGTGCCGTAGCACGTCCACGCTAGATACGAGTTGACCGATTTTTCGCGACTTGCGTGCGTGCGCGTTTTGCGGGGGTCACCGGATTTTCATCGATTTCCCCGCCCCGGCCGCTCTCGTGTCCCCCCAGGGTCGTTTCAAGATCAAGCAGAAGGACGCCGTAGTAAACAACAAGCAGGCGTCGTGGCAGGCGTTTCAGACGAAGGGGGCCAAGAAGAAGACGAAGGGGAGCATGGCCGCGGTGTCGCTGAAAAAGGAGTCAATTTTCGCCTCGCCGGCGGGTCTCGAGGGGAAGGTCGGGGTAACGGGGAGCGGGCAGGGGATTACGGAGCAGGTCGCCCGCAAGAAACACAAGACGGTAAAAGAGTAGGCACCGCGCACCGCAGCAGTTTTGTACGAGTAGCACGACGTGCGTGGGTGCGAAGTATTTGCACGTTTTGCGGGAACGCCGCGGGATGTGCTCGCTATAGAGAACGCAGCGACATGTAGTCCTTCGAAGGAAAAAATATGGAGTACTGCTGTGCTGTACGAAAGCACCGCTCTCCGTCATGAGTGCGTGATGATGTTTTGTCAGGTATGCACAATCTTGGGTTCGAATAGCTGCGTAAAAACACAAAATGTGAAAATGAGAGGGTCAAGTGTTTGCCGATTGCGGCGTAGGGGGAGTTTGAAAGGGAGGGTCAGAGGCATTAGATTTTTCGTTTTGAGCTTGTTGACGCTTTTTTTTTGTCGAAGTGGATAGCGCCGACATGGCATCATCGTGTTGAGTGTATCGAAGCGAAGGCAGAAACCTTATTTTCTACACGACAAAGAGGAAATAGATTAATTCCGGGCCTCCTCTGTCTGCATAGAACCCGGCGACGCTACAATACACGCGGCTTGGCTAGCAGCTTCTCGCGGCATGGGGGGGGAGGCCCGCTGACTCATGCGTCCGAGGTTCCTTGCCGTTCGATTTGAACCAACCGACAAGGGGAGGTGGGCGACAAAGATAGAGAGGGGCATGCTTCAATAACGCTCTTGACGCTGGACACAGCATGGAGCCCTGCTTGCTGCTGCAAACACCTTGTGCTCATATTCAGCCTTCGCGCTTGCGGTGGCGGTACGGATGGATGTGCATTTGGGATTTGTTGGGGTCCCCGCAAACTTTCACCCACATTCAAATGGCTGATGCGCAGTCTCCCATTTACTTGTCCACGGTAACAACTGTTGGTGCACGGTAGGCAATACAGTCCGTCCGTCTACCCGCTCGTCCACAGCAGTGGATGCCAGGAAAGAACCGCACCTTACCCGGAGAGGGCTCTATCTGCTTCCTACTCTGCGGTGCGAGGTTCATTGGCGACCCTCTTCTCTCCTTTGGAAGAATCGAGCCGCGTGGTGACTAGAAAACACGCACGACAGGAGTCCGTCCCTGCGCACCCAATTCCCGTTGCTTTATCGCCGTGGGCAGTCGAATCTGTCGTCGACCGACAACTTCTCATCGCCGCTTGATGCTGCGGGGCGACACCTTGCTGCCGCCGCAAACTACAGTTACCGCCAACATGTTCGTTTTAGGTTCTCGCTACCCGCCGCTTGGAGATTCCTGAGGGTTGCGTCCGGCCATTGATGCTGGTGGCGGTGTTGCTTGGAGATTCCTTAGGGGTGCGGCCTTTACGTCGTCTACTTAATGCTGATGGAGGTGTCTGGCATGGTCTTTTTCAGCTGCCGGTACAGCTCTGCTTTCCTGGGGTCCTCCATGGCCTTGTCCAGGTCACGCTGTCTCTGCTCCGCCTCCTCCTCCATTTGCCGGTACGCGTCGCGCATCCGTTCCTGCTCTCCGCCCGCAAGAAAAAGAATAGCACACAGTTCAGTAAGAGGTCAGACGAACTCAGGAACCGTGACCGCCCTCTATGTCTGCTTCCTGTTGACGCTCAAAAGTGTGGTACATGCGGCGAGAGAAAGAAAGACAAAAAAGGAACGTCCAAGCCTTTTGCGTTTGTCGAGATAAACATTCCAGGATTTTCACCAAGGCAATTCACTGAGCGGCCTTGTTGCGAGCCGGCTGGTGCTACGACCACCGCAAATAACAGTGCTGCAGATAAACGTTTACCATGTTGTAATCACGCAAATCGATCTCGCCCGCGGGTCGCAATACTCGCGAGATTGGAGCACCGCTCAGAGACAACCATCAACAACCTCCAACGCCAACAGCAAACGAACCTCCTCTCCTGCTACTCCAATTCCTAGGCAACAACGTCCACAAGCAACACCAACATCACCGCCCATCGCAAAACAACCCTGGAGAAAAAACAAAGCTTTCTGTTCCCCCTACCCCCAACCATCCGCGCCCGACTAACCTCCTCCAGCCTCTCCTCCGGGCTCTTGTTCTGGTGCTCCCACAGCGCCTTCGCCCCTCGCCTCCTGGCGTGCTCGGGGTACCTGGAGGCGTCAGACCCGGCGTCGCACGCGAGCACGTCGACCCCAGGGTCCCCCTCCATCACGCACGCCCACCACTCGAACCCCGGCTCGCCGTCAGCCGGTAGCTCCTTCTGCAGGTACAGCAGCACCCGACCGGGCCGCTCCATCGTCCACAGGCACTCGTCCACCTGGACGGGCCGGCTCAGGGCTCCGGCGAGGACGGGCGTCGCGGTCTCGCCTTCGCCTACAAATCCGGGGTCCCCCCCCTGGGAGGCTGGATCTTTGGCGGCGTCGCTGCTTGCCGTAGGGCCGGCGGTGGTGGCGCTCGTCCCTGCACCGTGCGTGAATTGTGGTCTTGTTCTTCTTGGGCGATCGTCCTCGGCGTGCGGAAAGACGACGGACACCGACAGGCGCGATCGATGCAAGTCTACGCGAACGTCGCTGGCTCGGGCCCAGGGGGGTATCTTAACGCTCACCTGAACCTGTTGTTTGATGTTTTTTTATTGCGACGGCCGAAAGGAGCGATAGCGTGGGTAGGCCGACGGCGAAGGGAGAGGGGGTAAGGGATTCGGAAGAAAGAGTTTTGCCGTTCGGAGGTTCGCCTGGTATAGGCGAGACAAATGAAACGAGCACAAGCACTGCATGCCGGTGAAGGCAAAAGGTCACTTCGTGTCTCCCATGACGTACTGGTCATGGATGCGGGATGACTAGCGCTGTCCTCCTTCCCAACAAGTTAAGAAAAACACATCGCTTTGACGCCGAGACTTGCCATGATCTGTAGTAGCACTTCACTACAACCTGGTGCTACTACTTCCACTACTACTTGCGACAGCTGCTGTTTACCCTACAGCTGCTGCTGTGGTGCGCTCTTGCCTCGTAGATGGACTGATTCCAAGCGTAGAGCCCGTCCCTACACTCGCCGCCATTGTGCGTCGAGAAGGGTTGTTCGGATTGTTCTTGAGAGCGTTCGTTAGACTCTTCGTCACCACTGCAACTTCCCTTCCCCTCCTCCTCCTTCGACACCCGGCCCCCCTGCTGCTGTTGGTTTTCCGGTGCTTTCACTCCCCCCTGGTCTCCGCCGATGCCGCCGGCGATGACAGCGTGGTCTGCCCCCGGTGCGGGGGAGCGTGCTAGCTGCTGCGTAGGAGCGCTTCCGCCATCGGCGGTCGCAGAAGTGATGTTGTCCGTCTTCGTCACCTCGGAAGTGGAATCGGCCTGTCGTTGTTGCTGTTGCTGCCTGCTTCTTCGGCCTTCTTCCGTTTCCCTTTGTGGACCGAGAAAGCAGAGCGACGCGTGTGTTAATAGTGATACGGACGTCCGCGATCAGGTGCACAAGGGTGATCAGACATGGGATGGGACGGTCCGTTGCCGCTGCTCGACAAGCACGTCAAGTGTGGAAACGGAAACGTGCAAGCCGTACTGTCCAAAGCCACTTGCGTCCCATAGGCGCCGCTGGAAAGCGGTACGCAGCCGCGTCACGACCCAACAACGTGCCGCGCGGCGAGTTGAACAAGATCAAGCTTCTTGCACTACTGTGATGACGCCCTGCTCCCGAACACACTTTTGCGAAAAAATGAGTTGTCCTTCGCAAGCGCCAAACCACCACCAGAACAACGATGGGGTGGCCACATATCTTCCCCCCCAGTTTGGTGATGTGCTAGTCTGGTCGGATAAAAAACCCGGGGTGCTCCGTCCCGGCATTGTAGGGATGCGAGGTCAATGGTCTAGCGACTACGGGTACGGCATGCAAGGGTATCAGCACACCCTAGTATCGCCGGTGAACTCCGTTACGCCAGGGAGTCACGTCGGAAAGCGGCTACCGTGCCGTGCCACGGCATGATTGCTGTACTACATATGCGCTCTCACCGTCGGAGGCTTTCCTTGGCCTCGTTTTCTGCGAGCTGCTTCTTTGCCTTCTTGAGCTCTCGGCTGATGGCGGCGTCTCGGGGTTTCAACCGCAGGGCCCGCACCAAGTCCTCTCGCGCGGCGGCCACGTTTCCGCCTCCCGCCAGGGCCGCCGCCCTCCTGTAGAGGCATTTCGCGGCTACTTCTCGATACCTCGTCTTCTCTGCCTCCCGTTCTCTCTCTCCACTTTCTTCCTGCGCTGGGTCTGCTCCCGGCTCGGCTTCCCTGTCAGCGCCGCGACTTGGTGCCGTCGTTCCCTGGTGTTCTCCGTAGATCTCTCCTGGTTGCCCCTCCTTCTGCTGCTGCTGCCCCTTATCCGGGAGAGCTCCCGTACCCGTCGGGGCTGCCGCCGCATCTTCTGCATCTCCTGTTGATGTACCTGTCGCAGAACTGGCCCTTGTGGTACCGGCGTTATCATTGGCAGCAGCGGGAGCCGCGCGGCGGTCACCTTGAGCCACCCCAGGAACACCGTCACGTGCGTCTTTCCCCGTGCCGCCGATTTCCGCCTCGATTTCACGCAGGGCGTCCCCGCAGCACTCGTCGAGCACGTGCGTGCAGCAGGCAATCGCGGGGGTCCACTCCCGCAGGAGGAGGTTGCACGCGGCGAGGTTGAGGTACAGGGACGGTCGGACCGTGTCCGCTCGCTTGGAAAGGGATGCGGTTTCTCTGTCTTGCAGAGGAGGAGGCCGGACTGGAGCTTGATCATCATTCCCCTGCGTTTGTACTCTAGGTGGTGGTACAGGTGGCGAAGGGGTTGGGCTTCTGCTCCCATCAGAGGTGTTGGCGGCGCTGGCTCGGTTGTCGTTGCCCTCTTCCTGCCGCTGCTGCTGTTGCTGCTGCTGTTGCTGCTGCGCGCGCTGTGCCAGAAGGCGAGCGTCTGCCTCGCCGAGCACCCGGAGTCCCTCCGCATACAGGACACAGGCGTCGCGGAGAAAGTTCTTGCCCGCCGTGTGTTTCGCCAGTACCTTTCCCTTGTGAAAGTCTACGTTGCCTCGGTCCTTGCAACTTTCCGCTTCGGCAAGGAGGGCGTGCGTTGTGGCCGGCTCCTCTTCAGCAGCTGAGCCTTCGTGAATTGGATCTTTCTCCTCGGTGCTCAGGGTCGCCATGATCTCAGAAAACGTCCTATGTTTCACGCTGGGTAGATCGTCATTCATGTCTTTCACCCCGGTTATGTAGGAGAAAACGATGTAAGAGACAGACAGACAGAGACAGACAGAGAGCGCGAGCTTCGACTGGGGGTTGGAGGACTGCGGACGAAGAATGAAACGGAAACCACTGACCACCCTGCAACCTGCAACTCACGACGAGCCCGGAGGGGTCCCCGCGGAATCGGCGGATGGGTTTTACACAGCAAACATGATTTACGGTTCGGGGGTGGCGTGCATGCACATTTTACGCATCATCGCTGCTGGCTGACCACATAACATCGCAGTAGACCTATGGTGAAGGTCGTCAGCGGCAAGTCAAGCTGCGCCGTCATTTTGGTTGTGTCTATCTCTCTGGAAGAGAAGAGGGCTCGCGAGCCCGGTCCTCTCATCGAACCGGAGAGATGGGCCAACCACAACGAACTAGAATAGGGCGGAGTTCTGTACATGTACCCTACATGAGCGAAGAACAGATGGTTTGAGACAAGGCAAAACACTCCCGCATCATGAACGATGCAACATGCCCGGAAGAGCACTATCGACGTTTGTCTCTTGACCTGGAGATTTTCGTACCTGTGAGAAAGGGACACCTAGCTTGTAGGAAGGCTCAGCTGAAGCTGCGCATTCTCGATAGCGACAGAAGAATTAACGAACTTTCTTTCTCGGGGAGGATCAGCCTACCTGAATGTCCTAACATGTGGTGGTTGACCATATTGTTGTACTCTGGCTGCATTTTGGGGCAGCGGTGACAGTACAAAAATACGCTTCCCGAATGTGGATTGCCGCACCTCAAATCCAAGCTGAGACTCTCAGGATCTGCAAATATGGCACATGTATGCGCACATGCGGCGCATCACATGTGTAGACACGCGTACGGGAGACAGGCAACAGCCTTCCCATCTGCCACTGCGGAGATTGTTGACAGATGTTCGCGAAAGAAGTTTTGCTGTTCACCGCCTCGCCGCTTGGCAGGTCCAGCTGAAGCGATGCTTTGCAATACATACAGCGAAACACTCAATCACCGGCTCTGTCGAAACCAGGCACGCTCTCAGGCACAGCAGTACACGCTTGATACTATAATTTCTGACATGTTGCGTCGACACACAAGCCACACGGATCTAACTCTGTACATTATAACGGTGCCCCCGCCATCGGCCGTCCGTTCCCATCTCTCTGCCGGCGTTGTTCACCCCAACTACCACGCAAACCAGCGCACGCTGCCGTTCTCTCACGCCAACGAGATCATCTGAAAGAAACGCGATAGACACGGAACGCCGGACACTCGCGTATAGAACCCCCGCCCGTGGTTGAGGCAAGAGAGGCAAGGGCCACAACGCCACTATGCACCCCATACATACACACGTCCAGCGCGCACGTCACCCGCCACCAAACCATCTACGACCTCCAGCTTTCATTCCACCCCGCATCGACCGCAGTGACCTCCACATTTTGTTGTCGCACACCGAGCACCAGTCATCCTTCGCCGACCAACGCTCCTTTCCCAAACGCCTGGGTATTCCTCCTCCTTTTTCCTCACCCTCAATAGCAACGTAGAGATTATCATTGAGATTCTTTGGCCCGCCCCCCTCTCATGTTCGTTCTACCAAGGCTGGCTGGCGTGCGGGGCCCACTGCTCGAGACGCAAACATACACGGGAAGGGCGGAGAATCTTTTGGTGTGTGGGCTACGTCGAACGCTAGGCTAGACTAGAGACTAATGCAGGTAGGTCTAAGCACCCTGCTTCCCATTTTCCGCGGCAGGGGAGGGAGATGGGGTCGGGGGCGGCTTGTAGTCGGCCGGCAAGCAGCCGTCAGATATGGCCTGCTGCGTGAACTTGGTGAGCAAGCTTGGGGCAGCGGGCGTGTCGAGGACGAGGTCCGGCAAGATCTGTTTTTTTTTGTTGCGGAATACGATGGGGACGGAATAGGTGAGACGAATGATACGGGGTGGCCTCGCACCAATACCGACACCCACGATCCTTCCTCGGTTAATGGTGTTGGGTAGAGGGGTGCTTACCGTTGAAGGCGAGAAGAAAAGGTCGACTCGATACCTTGTTGAAGAGGGCACGCTGGCCCACGCACGGAAGCACAGGGATCGATCTCACTACAAACACATACCAACATGCTACACGAAACCCTAGACCTCGGCAGATCCGGATCTCTAGCGCTGAGTACACCTAGCATTAGCGTTATATCCCACGAAGACACCACGTTGTCGGCATTTGCGCGGGATCTAAACAAAACAAAAAAAATGAATCAAGGAGAAATATACTCCCCTTATCCGTGCAAGAGACGAATTTGTTGTATTTTTGTAAGAAAAAGGTATAAAAAAAAAACAATGACAACAAAAATCGGAACGAAGACAAACAGAGGACGAACGGCAACAAGGGGAGGGTATGTTGTCGTCTCACGCGCCCGTTTTCAAGGTCGACCTGGCTTGACTCGCCTCGTGCAGCCTGTCGAACCCTTTCTTGCTCTGCTCGTCGCTGATGACCTCGTTCTTGTTGAGGTAGGCCAGCAGGGAAGACATCGCCGTGCGGTCATCGTCCGTCTTGTCGAGAGCCGCCTAAAGTTCGGGATGTGTGTAAACGGGTGCTGCAGGGCGTTAATTTAACCTCTCATTTCACGATGCAAGCAAAAAACAAAATAAACACATGTTCTGCTGTTGAAGCATCTTTGGTTTGGGTTGCAGGGAAGAAAGCTATTGAAAAAAAGGGCAAACTTATCGCGAGGCAGGCGGCCTAACTTCTTTGATCTGCTACATTGTTGATCATGACGCACAAGCATGGGTCTGACTGCTGTCGACACTCTCGTGTCTCGTGTCTCGCATTTGCCTCTTCCCTTGGACCCTTCACAGACACGGACTTCGCTTTCGCCAACACGGCCGCTACTTCGTGGGATGCTCATTAAATCTTGTTACGAATCTCGAGAGCCCTTCAAACGAACGCTCGCTAGCCTATCCTCTCGCACAAACTTGCTTGGGACGGTAAGTACAATCCACCTCCGGTGTTTCGGCAACGTGGCTGGATAAAAACGTCTGCCTCACTGCCGTTACATGGCTGCCACTCGCTTGGGGGGTCGATCACAAAAAGGCCCTCCTCGACGAGGACCCATGAAATGGAGTTAATGGGAGTACCTGGGGTGTTGACCACTTTAAACCGCCTCTAGCGGGTACACTATTATAAAGTTGCCAACTGCTCTGCGCTGACGTGGTTATCCACTAGATAGGTTTCAGATGCGTTGACGGCAAAAGTAGCGTAGAATCACCTTGACAGCGCGCTTGACTATCTCGTGGTGGAAGAGACTACAGTCCAGCTCCTTCACGCATGCGGCGGCCTCGTCCTGCTGCCTCGACAAGAGGTACTCCACCAGCAGCTGCAACAAAAAAAAAAATCACGCACACGCATGATGGTTTGACGAATCAACAATTTCGTTACGGCGCGGCTTCTGTGTTTTTGTAGCGCTGTGGATTGAAATGTAGGCATGGGGTCAACGCCGACGAACAGTAGGGCAAAAGATATTTCTCGGGATCTCGCAAGCACTTTAAGAGACCATGTTTGGAGAGCAACAGCGAGAGGTATGAGACGGGATCTCCAGGCTCTCAGTGTGGCGCAAGTTCCTCTAGGGATGTATGGCGTGGAGACACAAACCGGGTTCATCCCCTCGCGATAGCTAGGTGGTGGTCGTGGAGGCAGAAGAAGATGAGGTATGGTACGGGTACTCGACAAAAGGAAAATCACGGTACCAGAGAGAACAGAAACGCGTACCGTATGACATGGCGGAGAAAAAAGGACGTCTGCTCGCTTTACTGTGAAAATCGCCAGAATGCTCCAGCGTAGCAGGTATCAGGGTCATTTTCACGTAACCCCGACTGTTCACTGATGCTTCAATTCACCAGTATGAGACTAAACAACCAACACTTACAACGAGCGACAATTACAAGCGCGCTGGCGCACGACTACCCGAGGTGGTCTACATACGCGTCAGCACATTTTCTCGATAGTCAGACTAGACCACAACAGACCTAACCAGTTCCCACACCAAAAAAAAATAACTGACCTGGTCAATTGCCACCTTTAGCTCTTCCACGGGGCGACCGTCTCCGGGCCCCCAGACGTGCTCCAGCCTAGACAGAACGTGGTCCCTACGAAAAGAAGAGAGAGACACACACAATTCAATCGCCGACCTCTCTTTTGGAGCGAGAAAACAATAACTCTATGTATGACAAGCGATCGACAGCACCACATTTCCAAAACGCCCTCCTCAACACGGGGGAAAAACTCGCGCCACACATATACGACCGCACAACCGCAGATGCACACCACTCGCTTCAACGCCTAGTACGCCGTACCCACAATATTGTTTCTTTCTCCATCGTCGTGCCTCCGATGTAAGAGGGTGGTGTGACAAAGGCCCTCGACCCTCTATATCGGAGCCCCCTCGTGCAAGGTACCGTCCTATATCGGAGCCACGACCGTACGGCAGCGTACGTACCTGGAAAGCAGGCGCCGCGCTCCCTTGACGATCTCGCCCCCAAGGCTCAGGAAGGCAGCATTACGCAACACGGAGGGGGGGATGATCTCGTCCGCCACAGCACGAGCCAAGAATGATGCCACCAATGTCCTCGCACTGCAGTCGGGCCAACGGAAAAAGAAAGTTTCAATCGGTTTCGCGGGGTCCGCGTCCAGTCGCGGGAACATTTGAAATCAACCACACAACATATGAATCGATTGATTCGCACGCGCGAGATATCAGTCGCCCCAGGAGGAAAGTTGCCGACGTAGCTCCTCCTGTGTGACCGCGCTTGGTGCGTGAAACCACAGACGGCCGAACGGTGTACAGACAGCCGCCCAGACCAGACGGGGCAAAAACAAGAGAGGATGATTTCGTTCTCTGACTATTTTTCAGATGCAACAGAGAGACGCAGCTAAGACGACGTACTTGGGAGCGTCGAGCTGTATGTCGTCGATCATCTCGAAGAGCCTCTCGAAGCCCTTGCACACCTCTCGGGAGGACAGGATGTCAGGGTAGGCGTCCGACAGCAGCTTCGACACCAGCTCCCGCTGCTCCATTCGACATGAACAATACCAAAAGAAAACATAAAAAGAAACGGACGCAACAGCTGTTTGATTCACTACAAACAACAAAAAACGGGAGCAGCAGCAGTAGCAGTAGCAACGGTAGACAACAGCAGCAGCGGCAACAAACCGAACCTCGTGGTCTTTGGCGTCGATGGACATGTTGATGCCGCGCTTCACGATCTCGTAGTGGTAGGCGGGGGACTTGAGCTCCTTCACCGAACGGAGCACCTCGCTGATGTCCTCGGACAGGAAGTACTCCTGGAACGACACCCGTCCCGTTCCGTATCATACCGGAATTACCGCATCACAGCCGTACACCGAAACGTCGAGTTGCGGACAACGGCGAACAAACAAGAGAGGGGCTGAGATCAAGTCCGTGTTGCAGAAGAAGGCAATACACGTGTAACAGAAATGTGAGAAAGAACCAACTTTCGTGCGTGCTTAGCACGCGCCCACCCGTGTACACGCGAGCGCACACACACGCATGAGTATTTCTCTTCATCTTCTACCGGTTGTGACTTTTATCCGGAGAGAATAGCCTATTAGGCTCTCCCCGCGATGCCCATCACGGGGTCCTAGATCATGGCCTTGAGAAGATTTTTCTATTTTCAGCCGCACCGAGACTGACGCCTTTTCATTGATCAGTCGGTTAGCGCGATCGATTCCAATAATACAACAGACCACACACATACACAAACAACCGCGTGAACATGGCGCAACGTGATGTGGGCATCCCGCAACACAGCAAGCGCGACCGTGTTGGGGGACCAGGCAAACAAACACTCGCACACGAACGCAAACGTGGAGCTCAAATGTCTACCCGCTGTGACAGTGGCATCTTCCCGTTGTTCACCCACGGCTAACGCGGGTCGATGCGACACAAATCCAAGAAACAAACGCACGGAGCAGCTACACACACACACCCGGATTGACGCTCGCTGGCGGTCCAGGAATGACAACACCAGGTGGGGGAAGAGATCGAGCATGAACCACCGTCTAGTGTTCATCAAGAACGACCCACACAGCACACCTCAATGATTGTCTTGAGATGCCTCTTGAACTCCGGCAGCGTGTGGAGAGGGCCCGGAACACGCCGTTGGGAGCGATAACTGTGCTGTCTGACACCTGCCGGAGGCGGGGGGGGGGGGGGGGGCTACTTCTTGGTGTACGTCCATCAGAACAGAGACAACAATACCGCCATGTGTAAGGTCACCATGCAAGAGGTTCAGATAATCCATAGCGCCCCCTCCGCCTTCAGGAACACCGCGGGAGACCAATTGGCAACCGACGTATCGTAGCGATGCATGCACAGTCCTTTTCTTGTCTTTCTCTCGGCGATTGCTCTCTGCACAGAAGTTGATTGGCCAGGACACTGCCCTATTCTGGCTTTCGCTCATCACCTTTGCGGTGGCTGTTATTGCCTAATAAAACACCCGTCCTCAAGACATCACCCTGACAGGTCTCGCGGTGGTTGCTTAAAACACCGCCCTCAACATGACGGGTCTCGGCAAAAAAAAAATGCCGCCAAAAAGAAACGGGGAACACAACCACTCACCAGGACATAGTTGTTGTCGTGCTCGTCAGCCTCGGAGTCGTAGTTAGGGTCCCCCTTGTCCGCGATGCCGTCCCGCGCTTGGGCCTCGCTGCCGTCCTCGGTCGGGTCCCACCGGCCCTTCTGCCCGCCGCCTCCGCCACCGTTCTTACCCTAGGCAGAATGAGTCACGAGGAACACGTCAAATAGTGCTGCTGTCTGAATTGTACCAATTGAAAAAAACACAATCACCGTGGATGTCTACACCCCAACCAGAGCATTGCGCATAAATTTTTCGCTGCTACAATAGAAGCGAGTACCAATAGTCACACAAGGCCATCTCTGCGCCCCGCCTTCTTCAACATCGTCGCCGTTTCTCCCCCTCGTCCTTAGTGTGACACACAGCATATGCCAAAAGATGTCAACATCCTGAGACAAATATCACGCTTCACGAAAATGAAATCTTTCATGCGTGATTTTCGTAACGCGAAATCGAGTCTCAGGCCCGCAACAAACCTGATCCATGTTTCACAAATGCTCCCAATTTTTTCCTCCTTTGTTACACTTGTGTTTCGTTTTTAACTGCAGATCTTCTTTTCTTTCTACAAAACACAACGGAATCATCTCCATCGGCAGAAAAAAAGTCCGGGATAAATCTTATTGGTCCCTTGAATTATTACCTTCACGCCTCCCTTGCGCGTAATGTTCCTCTTGGACGTACCCTCGTCTCCCACGCGAGACTCTGGAGCCGGGTGAGACTTAACCTTGTGCCCGTTCATCTCCCCTGTGCAGGAACCAAAAAGCGGCCAGGAGTACACGTGGTCAACAAGCTCACGTCGCGCACGATCAACGTCTCTAGTTCGGGAGCAACGAATACACAATATCTGTCGTGAAAAATACCCGGCAGCTTCAGCGGTTCCACGTCCTCCTTGTTTCTACAACGGACATCAAGAGTGATGTGGTTCATTTTACCCTCCACGACTACATGCGCGTGAGCTTTTGCTTCCCGCTGTCCCCCCGCCTCCTTTAAACCCTCTCTGGGCGTTGTCAAGCAGGCCCGCAAGACGCGACGCTTGTTTCACTTCCGCCACGTGACAACCCTGATTCTCCTCCCCTGGATAGGGTTCTTAAAAAGCTAAACCTGACCCCAACAGCACTACCCGATATTTTCTCCCTTAGACAATGCGCTGAACCCCACCCAGACCGAGGGACGCTCTCGCTGCCGTTGTTGGTGGCGATGTTGTTGTTGGTGCTGATACTGCTGTTTCATCGGGGGGTGTCCTCCTGCATCGCGCATCGGGAACCAACTCTTGCGTTTCCCGGCATCTTCTTCCCAGTACTGAACAAAAGACGTTTCAGACGCATGGTCATTGGCTAACCCGCACAAACACAAATGCCCAGGGCATGCCCGTTCCCTCCCTCTCGTGGGCGAAACAGTTGGAAACATCACCTTGAGTAGCTAAGCTCGACATGTTCGGTGGATTTGAGAAGGGCAGAGCTCAGACTTTATCGTGTGAACGCACTCTCGTTGTCTCTTGTCCCTGTCTCTGGTGCACCGCGATGTGATCGTCGATCCTGGCGTGTCTGCCGAAAGACGGCGATAAGGGAACGGAGCACAACGAGGTATGGACGCGAGATTTTTAGAAAACAAACGCGCTCTTTATCTCGTTACGTAAAAGTCAGCAAAAACAAAAAAAAACGTGAACCGCTGGACCCGCTGCCCACAGGACACACGGCGGTGGGCGTGTTACTTCGATTGCCCCATCACGGGGGGGGAAATCAAGTGCACACCTTGCTCCATCGCTTGACCGCTGTCAGCGATACTGCTGCAAATAGTTAAGAATGCTCGCAGTATGCTGCTGTCGAGATGAAGTTAACACTACTCGATCGCCGGACACTTCAACATGCCACGACGCGACGCTGCTGTGTGAAATGTGTGTAATACGGGCTCATGTGCTGAACGGCGTGCGGTGCGCACATCTCTCGCTTGTTTCTGGGGATGAGCGTCCGTTACAAAACACGTCAATGCAAGTAGGTATGCAAGTAGGTTGCAACAAATGAAGAGTGTACGCGCTCTAATCGCTCTGCTCAGCTGCCCGCGGAAAAAAGAGAGGCGACAGACGTCAACCAGGGGCGGTGGTTTGTTCCACATATCACGTTTTTACGGCTACGCGGGAACACAAGCCACTCACACCATCGTGGTGAACTTACCCGTGTGATTTTTCACACGAATACAGCCGTAAAGGGGTGACGTTGAAACTTTCGTCAAGAAAAATATCGAAAAAAGGCTGACTCACCGAGTGCACAAACGAAAAAAAAAAAAAAGAACGCGCAACCAAAACTCTCATTGTATGTACGCTGGCTGTTTGCAAATACCCCGCCGATTTCGTCGCAACAGACGCATGCATGCGCATATGCCACAACAAAATGTTCCATACTTGTATATCTACCGCCGTGCCATAACTGCCAAGCTTTCAAGTACAGCCGGGGGGGGGGGGGT